>CM042410.1:18757721-19027721 GCA_023634145.1 Thymallus thymallus | reverse complement strand
AGGTGTGGAAAGCTCTTAAAGATTTACCCAGAAAGACTCACAGCTCTAATTGATGCCAAAGGTGCTCCTACAAAGTATTGACTCAGGGGTGTGAATACTTATGTAAATTTGATATTTCTGTATTACATTTTCAATAAATGTGGAATAAGTCAAGGGGTATGAATACTTTCTGAAGGCACTGTACACAAAAGGAAAACGGAAATTGCTACCGCCCTTGTGTGTATATTTATACAGTATGTACTGTATATGTGTGTGTGCATGTGTGTGCGAGCAGGCTCGGGGAGGTGTAACTCAGCCCTGTGTGAACCTCTGTGTTCTCTCTGACTGACATAGGGCTCAGTCTCGCTCCAATTCTCTTTCTCTGCATCGTATTACCTCTCCACCCCACCCAGAAAACAGCACAGAGAGGGAGGGAATGAGAGAGAGAGAGAGAGAGAGAGAGAGGGTGAGGGAAAAGGAGACAGAGGGAGGAAACAGAGAACAAACGATAGGGCTGTTGACACTGGGCTGGGCTGCTATGCTCTGTGTATAGGCTTACAGCATCTGATGTGAACACAGAAAGGGAAGAGGGAGATGGGAGAGAGAGAAGGATGACGAGAGTGAGGAGGGAGAGAAGGATGAAAATTGAGGGAGGAGGGAGAGAAGGATGAAGATTGAAGGGGGAGGGAGAGAAGGATAAAAATGGAAGGGGGAGGGAGAGAAGGATGAAAATTGTAGGGGGAGGGAGAGAAGGATGAAGAGAGAGGGGGGAAGGAGAGAAGGATAAAGAGAGATGGGGGAACGAGAGAAGAATGAAGAGAGGGAGGGGGAGATAGAAGGATGAAAAGAGGGAGGGGGGAGGGGGAGATAGAAGGATGAAGAGAGGGAGGGGGAGAGGGGGAGAGAGACGAGAGGGGAAAGGGGCAGAGGAAAAGGAAGAGAGGGAATAAGAGAGTAGAGAGAAGGGAGAGAGAGTGGAGAGAAACGGAGGAAAAGAGGAGAGCGTAAAATAGAAATGGAGAGTGAATTGGAGAAACAAAAACAGGAGAAAAGAGATGGAGAGAGAGAAAGATATGCTAGATATATAGGAAAGAAGGAGAGAGGGAGGGAATCAATGTGTATGACTATGATTACTCCGTCAGGTTGTGTTAGTGTGAGTAACGCTCTCCAGCGTCGCTCTGCATCTGTGTGTGTGTGTCACCCAGATGCTTCATTCCTGCACGCTTTTAATGAGGAGGAAATTGCCTCGCTCGTTGCCTGCTCCTCTGTAATTTCTGACGCGCTGAAAGAGAAAGAAAACACTTCCGTAGCATGCAGAGTAATATTGCCTCTCTGGCGTGATATGATTGTGAAATGTTTACTGTTTCTAAATATAAACATTGTGCTCCTGTAGGAATAGCCAAGTGCTGATCATTGATTTGCATAGAATTCATAATTCATAATGCTGATTTACCTTATTGTTTTGTCTCCACTTTTACATCAGGATAGATGTAGATTACAAAAAAGACCAGAGAGGAATCGAGAGAGGGGATTGCTATCTGGGACTCTCTGGGATAACAGAGTGGAACGTCTCTGTAAACACTTCAAACTGAATTTGAGGTGTCCTGGTCTGGCTATTGATCTACTGCTAAGGGATATGCACACACACATCTCTCTGTATATTTGTCTGTCTGTCAAAGCCGAGATTTTGCTCTGATCTGAATCAGGGTCTGAATAGAGAAGAAGAATGAGAAACAACAGTTCTGCGGATCTCAAAGCCCAGATTTACTAGTGGAGCAGTGACCTCTCCTGGTTGAGCTATGCACTACAGCTCTATTTGCTCACTGTGAAAACATTTATTTCCAAAGACTGGCCTTTCAACATCACATAATGAATGACCTTACGGATCAATACAAAATGCATGTGAACAAACCATCCAACTCAAACCTGTAGATTTAATTCAATCAAAGCAAACACGGCTATCAAACAGAAACAGGTGAAGTTGTATGAAATATACAGCCAGACAATACTGTACAGGAATAGTGATAAGAACGCTTGTCCACTGATTCTGTCTGGCCTGGCTGTGATTAACCAATCACTGTGCAGCTCTCAGATGTCTTTCTAGATGCAGCCTATTGATTTGTGAGGCTCGTTGAGTGGCTTGTATCAAAGCCTCCAGGTTTGGGAAACCCTGACCTAGACAACCAGGTGAGGGGTTCCTTAATAATTAGTGACCTTAATTCATCAATCAAGTACAAGGGTGAAGTGAAAACCAGCAGACACTCGGTTCTCCGTGGAAGGAGTTGGACACGTGAACTAGAGGGATAAAAACTCGAGACCACCTTTACTCCACATACAGAGATGCATACAAAGCTCTCCCTCGCCCTCAATTTGGCAAATCGGACCATAACTCTATCCTCCTGATTTCTGTTTACAAGCAAAAATTCTAACAGGAAGTACCAGTAACACACTCAATACGGAAGAGGTCCGATAAAGTGGATGCTAAGCTACAGGACTGTTTCGCTAGCACAGACTGGAATATGTTCCGATGCATCCAATGGCATTGAGGAGTTTCCACATCAGTCACCGGCTTCTTTAATAAGTGTGTCGACGACATTGTGCCCACAGTTGACCATACGTACATATCCCAACCAGCAGTGGTGTAAATTACTTAAGTAAAAACACTTCAAAGTACTGCTTAAGTATTTTTTGGGCATATCTGTACTAAAGAAAATAATGTACTTTAGGTTTACCGACAACATGACAGTGTTAGGCCTGATCACCGACGATGATGAGACAGCCTATAGGGAGGAGGTCAGAGACCTGGCAGTGTGGTGCCAGAGCAACCTCTCACTCAACATGGGCAAGACAAAGGAGCTGAACGTGGACTACAGGAAACAGATAGCCAAGCCCCCATTCACATCGACGGGGCTGTAGTAGAGCAGGTCGAGAGGTTCAAGTTCCTCTGTGTCCTGCACCATTGAGAGCATCTTGACTGGCTGCATCACTGCTCGGTATGGCAACTACTCAGCATCTGGCCGCAAGGCGCTACAGAGGGATGTGTGCACGGCCCAGTACATCACTAGGGCAGAACTCCCTGCCATCCAGGACCTCTATACCAGCCGGTGTCAGAGAAAGGCCCTAAAAATGGTCAAACACAAAACCCATTTTGCAATTATGTTAGCACAGCTGAAAACTGTTGTACTGATTAAAGAAGCAATAAAACTGGCCTTCTTTAGACTAGTTGAGTATCTGGAGCACCAGCATTTGTGGGTTCGATTGCAGGCTAAAAATGGCCAGAAACAAAGAACTTTCTTCTGAAACTTGTCAATCTATTCTTGTTCTGAGAAATGAAGGCTATTGCATGCGAGAAATTGCCAAGAAACTGAAGATCTCATACAACGCTGTGTACTACTCCCTTCAAAGAACAGTGCAAACTGTCTCTAACCAGAATAGAAAGAGGAGTGGGAGGCCCCGGTGCACAACTGAGCAAGAGGACAAGTGCATTAGAGTGTCTAGTTAGAGAAACAGACGCCTTAAAAGTCCTCATCTGGCAGCTTCATTAAATAGTACCCGCAAAACACCAGTCTCAACGTCAACAGTGAAGAGGCGACTCCGGGATGCTGGCCTTCTAGGCAGAGTTGCAAAGAAAAAGCCATATCTTCCTCTGTCCAGTGTCTGTGTTCTTTTGCCCTTAATCTTTTATTTTTATTGGCCAGTCTGAGATATGGCTTTTTCTTTGGGACCAACACTTTACATGTTGCGTTTATATATTTATTTTCAGTATACATACTGTATTACCTCAATTACTTCAACTACCTCGTACCCCTGCACATTGACTCGGTACTGGTACTCCTTGTATTTAGCCTTGTTATTCTTTTTATTGTGTTACTATTTCCTTTTTATTTAGTAAATATTAGTCTTACTTTTTAACTCTGCACTGTTTGGAATGGGCTCATAAGTAAGTATTTCACTGTAAAGTCTACACATGTTGTATTCGGCTTATGTGACCAATAAAATTTGATTTGATTTGAAACCCAGCAGTCACTGTATTCATGCGCGGAAGGAGGCTCAGATCGCTGACAAGGGTTTTCATGGTTTTCGGTGAAAACCAGGCTTATCACTGTACCTTAGAGTTGGATCACAGTCATCCCAGCAACAGCCTCTAAAGACTTTGTTTTTGCCTAGTAGGCCAATGTATTAAAACGCTCTGAATAATTCCCTTCTGTTATGTTACTGTTATATGTTCTGTTTCTCATTGGGAATGTGTTTTTTCCTTCTGGCTTTCATCCTTTTTCTGTGGAACACTGTGTGTTCCCTTTTCTTCAGTTCGCTGTTCTGTTTATTCAGATAACGTTTGTTCAGATAACGAGCACAGCCACTCACATCCTGCCTACAGAGACACACTGAAGATTTTATTCTGAGACTGCTATGTGTGTCCCAGTTTTAGCAAAATGGCCTATTTGTGTACAGCAATCTCTCACTGCAACACCTCACCCAAATGCTTGGGTTATTTTAAACAATGTGTGTGTAGGTCACCTAGTGTGTTATTTTAAGTATGCACGTGTCGTGTGTGTGTGTGTGTGTGTGTGTGTGTGTGTGTGTGTATGATGTGTTGCTGTGGGAGGACAATTCTCGCTCCACTCATCTGTCAGCGCTGTGGGGTTGCTATGGGAACTATAGAAGGGCATCCCATAAGGTGACCTTGAATATTCCATTAAGGTTGCATATTTGTGTGTGTGTGTACGTGTGCGTAGATATGTGTATAAAGTTAATTTAATTAAGTTGAAGTAAATTAATACTTGATGGATACCCTGTGGACAGTTCCATGATGCACCGCTGCCCCAGTCTTTCACCTACCTGTCACTTCCCCATTCTTTCCCTCCATCTCTCTCATAGCTAGCTGTCTCCTGTCACCGGTCCAGGGAGCTGCCAACTGCCACTGTCTGTCTGCCATCATCATCTGAATGCCTTCTCCCCTGGGACTGAGATACCTCTGCCTGTAGAGGAGTGGAGTGGCAGCCAACAGATACAGGGTAGCAAATCATCTCTCTCACTCTCGCCAGCTCTGTCATCCCCATAATGGACAGATTTTCATCATCACCATAACAACGTCAAATAAATCCTCTCCATAACAACCAAGTTCACGTCATCACCATAACAACCATTTGTGTAGTGTGTGGCATTGTAGTGTGTGCGTGTATAAATGTAAAAAGGCTCTTGCCAAGTGATCTGGACCTCTATTCCCTCTCAATGGTTCGTTACATTATCCTTGATTGCTGTTGGTGTAGAAATCTCTTCATTATACTATTCCACCCATTCTGTAGAATATACAGAGCTGGGGGGCATAAATCTCTCTCCGCAGTGTCTGCCCATTTTCATTCTGCCATTTTAATCAAGGACTGATTTAATACCTGTCTCACCAGGTGTGTGAACACATTAACTGATCAGTTAACACGTTCCAGGAAGAAATTAAAACGTGCAGGACTCTCCAGGGCTAGACAGCACCATTATTGATTGCTCTGAGCTCTCCTCACCTTGCTCTCATTTGTCTGAATAATTGGCTCTGGTCCACTGTAATAGTGGCTGTATTGGAATATAAATTCATAACCTGAACTAACCTGCACATGAACAACTTTAAAGCAGAACAGAGATTTCACTGCTACATTATAGTTACAGTACCTTTATAGTACATTATAGTATAGTACATTATAGTTACATTATAGTTACAGTACCATTATAGTTATAGTTACAGTACATTTAACTCCAATGCTCGTTAGTGTAAGAATCACTGGCCGATGAATTCCTTGTTATTCATAACTCTAAAGTTTGTGTTGAAATGGTGATGTGTTAAAAAGTCTGGCACAGGCTAGCATTCCCGCCTTCCCCTTCAGGCTTTTTGCTTCTTGTGTATGTCTTATTTTCTTAGACTGAGTCACTGTTCCCTTCAATGGTGATGAATTCCTGCTTATTTCAGCTTACACCATCGGACCTTTTACCATTGTTGTAGAACAATGTCCGGTCTCAAGACCACATATTAAGTGTCTCAGTCTTGTCTTGGTGTACATACATTTTTACTCAGCATTTACTCGATCTCGGACAATGAGGATTCAGAATTTCTTACAGAGACTAGTGGAGTAAAAAATAATTATCACCTCCCATTCAGCCCATAATATCCACACTCCCTCATGACACATGAATACCTTATCTGCTATTGAAACCTGGAATTCCTACATTAATCGTAACATTACAGTCCTTTACTTTCATTGAAAAATATCCTCAAACTTTGTTGCGCTCCTCAGTAAGGGGAGACCGGGGAAGTTGTAACATATTTTGTCTATTTATCTATTATAGACCTGTTTGGGTTAGTGATCATTTGCAGAGTGGCTCTCTGTTTGCATTTTTTAACCATTCTAAATGTCTAAAGAATCAATATGTTCTTCTGAAATATGAACACGGAAACTCTTATTATGGTGGCGATTTGACACAATTTGTCTTGAATTGGACATGCATTTTTCTGGTCTTGGTCTACATTATATTGTTTTTCACCTGTGAGGGTGAAGGAAATTAGGTGAGAGGAGGGAATGAGAAAAGGTGAGAATGAGATGAGGAGAGGAGGCCACTGTGGAGTATTGAGATGCAGCCTGAGCCTTCTCACCATGAGGCAGCTTGTTAAGGCCAGGCAGTAGAATACGGCATCTCTGAAGCCCTCTTTAAGCCTGAAGGGGTATATAGTCATTGCATTAGACAGGTGCATGTCTGATGTGCATGTTGTTAGAGAAATGTGAGTCTCCAGACCCAAAACCATAATCTGTCTCTGTCTCTGTCTCTGTCTCTGTCTCTGTCTCTGTCTCTGTCTCTGTCTCTGTCTCTGTCTCTGTCTCTCATTTGGGGCAGAGTGAGTATAGCGGTAGCAATTTCCATTGAATGAGAATGTGGTGTCCTCACATGATGCCAGACTAGAATCCCCATGCAGATTACAGTCAGGTTGTGTCAGACCTCCCTTACTGCTTGGCTAAAGGCATTTAAAGGCCTTATCTGTTATGTTTTCACATGCTTTTCTTCTCTCTACCCCCATTCATATCTCCATGAACCTTCAAAAGATTCCTTTGAAAAACAACTCCCCCTCCTTAAAAAACAAATTACCATACAAAAGCCTGGAACTACCCCAGATTTCACCACACTGCATCTCATCACAAGCTTGGGATTGCCGTCGTTTGAAGGCAAGCTTTTCTGATTCCACTCAGTTCAGCTAGATGATCAAAGCGGATCAGGGCAGACAGTTAGTGAGACGCCCCAGATGTAGAGCCCTGCCTGGGGCACACTCTGTTCTATGCATGGGTAATGTGATCTCTGGTTCTCTACTCTACTGTGTGTGTGTGTGTGTGTGTGTGTGTGTGTGTGTGTGTGTGTGTGTGTGTGTGTGTGTGTGTGTGTGTGTGTGTGTGTGTGTGTGTGTGTGTGTGTGTGTGTGTGTGTGTGTGTGTGTGTGTGTGTGTGTGTGTGTGTGTGTGTGTGTGTGTGTGTGTGTGTGTGTGACGTGTGACGTGTGGCTGAGAGTAGTGCTCTACTTTTCTTCTCTACCTCAGTTAAGCTAGATAAAAAAAAACAACCAAGGGTATCAGTTTAGAAACATACAAACGGTGTTGCTATAAATGTCAATTGATTATTGGCAAAGTTACAGTAGTTAACCATACTGAGTCATGCAAGGCTGGCATTAGCATTGATGCCCAAACTACAATGGGAGTGAATGGGATCCAGTTAGCATGCTAAAGTCAAGTGTAATTAAATCAAGTGTAATTGGGTAAATCATCCCTCTTACTGAGAGATGTGTTTGTGGGTGATACTGTAGCTGTTCACTCCGCAGGAGTTCTGCTCTCCAGACCAAAGTTCTGGCCAATGGGTTAGAGACAGTGACATTTTGACAAACCACTGATAGTACCTCCCACCTGTGATCGCATTACTAAGTGTCAGAGGTCCTGCCCAGGGTCTTGAAGTGAATGATGTGTGAGTGAGTGAGTGAGTGAGTGAGTGAGTGAGTGAGTGAGTGAGTGAGTGAGTGAGTGAGTGAGTGAGTGAGTGAGTGAGTGAGTGAGAGAGAGAGAGAGAGAGAGAGAGAGAGAGAGAGAGAGAGAGAGAGAGAGAGAGAGAGAGAGAGAGAGAGAGAGAGAGAGAGAGAGAGAGAGCAGCACCTAGATCTTCTGCACAGATTCTGTCAGACCTGGGCCCTGACAGTAAATCTCAGTAAGACAAAAATAATGGTGTTCCAAAAAAAGTTTCCAGGACCATAAATACAAAATGTTTAACTTGGGTCAAACGTTTCGGGTAGCCTTCCACAAGCTTCCCACAATAAGTTGGGTGAATTTTGGCCCATTCCTGCTGACAGAACTGGTGTAACTGAGTCAGGTTTGTAGGCCTCCTTGCTTTTTCAGTTCTGCCCACAAATGTTCTATAGGATTGAGGTCAGGGCTTTGTGATGGCCACTCCAATACCTTGACTTTGTTGTCCTTAAGTTGTCCTTTTGCCACAACTTTGGAAGTATGCTTGGGGTCATTGTCCATTTGGAAGACCCATTTGCGACCAAGCTTTAACTTCCTGACTGATGTCTTGAGATGTTGCTTCAATATATCCACATTTTTCCTTCCTCATGATGCCATCTATTTTGTGAAGTGCACTAGTCCCTCCTGCAGCAAAGCACCCCCACAGGAAGAGATACTTAAATAGCTAAATGTGCGTATGATATAATTTAGGGTAATAACAATAATTCCCTTAAAATACAATCTTTAGTGCAGGGTTTAATTACAGATAAATGCACTTATAGAACATTCAGGGTCAGTATCAAACCTGTTAAAAAATTGGTTCATCTCATTGGCTCTGTCCTGGGTCCCCTTCGTCTGCCCACTGTTTGACTTTTTGAAGCCAGTGATATTTCTCATACCCTTCCACACCTCTCTCACCTGGCTCTGCCTCAGCTTGTCCTCCATCTTCTCCTTATACCCTCTCTTCCCCTCAGCAATCTGCAACTTCAGCTCCCTCTGGACGCATTTCAATTTGTCCCTGTCCCCCTCCTTGAAGATCCTCTTCTTCTCATTCAGCAGGGCCTTCGCTTCCGGGGACCATCTCCTAATGGTCCTAGCGGTCGCTGGCTGCTGTTGGACCATAGGCCTGTAGAGTGGGGTGAGGTGGACAAGGTTGTGGTACGATCTACCGAGGGGAGGGAGTGCAGTGGAGTTGTATGCATCCTTCACATTAGCATATAACAAGAGTTGTATTATTCCTGGTTGGGCACTTCACAAACTGTTTGAGCATGGGCAGCGTTGAAGAGAGAGATGCATGGTTAAAATCCCCCGAAATGGCAAAGAAGGCACTGCGCTGTCTGTAACCTCGCGATAGCAGAGTGGATGACGTCACACACTGTGTTTGCATCAGCGGAGGGAGGGATGTAAACAACAATGGCCGCAGTGAATTCCCTCTGCAAATAGTAGGGTCTCAGGCTAATGGCTAACAGCTCAATGTCCGGGCTACAAAACTGTTCCTTAACAGTAATATGGCTCGGATTACACCATCTGTTGTTAACTAATAAAGCCAACCCCCCTCCCTTACTCTTACCGGAAGAAGCGCTATCCCTGTCTGTTCGTTCTGATGGTCTGGAACAGCAGATAGTTACGTTCTCTAAGGGGACGTTATCATTCAACCATGTCTCTGTAAAGCACAATAGAATAGCTTCCCGGTAGTCTCTTTGCCCATGGACCAGACCTTCAAGCTCATCCACCTTGTTATGTAGCGATCTTACGTTGCCCATAATGATAGACGGTATAGCCGACTTGTACTTACTCAGCTTTGCCTTACACTTCCGACCTGCCCTGCATCCACGGCATCGCCTTTTCAACTCGTCCGGAATATCAAACTTTTCCCTGGAGTGCAATAGCGCTGAGTGTGCTAAATCCAGGAGCTGGGCTCGGTTGTAAATAATTGAGGACTCGTGTGAACTTTCAAGTCTGAGAAAAATATGAAATGCATCAATGACAAAAAGGACTGCTAAAACCTTCGTAAAAAAAAAAGCCATGGGTAGACAGAGGTCTTGTTCTTCCACCAGATCAGGAGGGGCTCCTCCAAATAGGATCGGACCTCGATTATGGCATCTACTGAGGGATTTCTTCGTGCTGCATCCCCAGTTGCTCTCTCGTCAAACAGCATCCAAACAGCAGACGTTTGTGGCACTACTGCTGGTGCTTCTGCTCCATATGATCCTTCTTCTTCCCGTTGCGCTGGTGCCTGAGCCAGCTGACTGCTGGAGCTGTCCCTCCCTGCTGCTGTTATTCTTTGAAGAGCCTCATCAATTGCTCTGGCATCACTGAAGGCTAACTTCTTAAACTTGGGGTCAAGTGCAGCGGTTTCTGATAGCACGTGATTATATTCCATTCTGTGGAACTTTTTGTCCATTGATGAACATAGGGTGTTCATCAACTCTGTCACATGTCCTGTGGTTACATTTGCTTCTCTCTGGCGGCTGGCTGTGATTCGCTGCAGACCCTTACACAGGAATATCATTTTTGAGGCTGTCACATAGCTGAAAAGACAGAACAGTAACTTATTAGTTCAGGTTCATGTTTTGTCTGCTGATACTACATTCTCATCTACTGCTCATATACATATATAATACTGCATTAAATAATGATGTAGTAATAACTGCTTACTGTACCTCTCTCCACTGATCTCCACAGTGACCTGCTCAAAGGGTTCCAGGACTCTGCACACCTCCTACACCACCTCCCATTCCTCTTGGGCCAGAGCATCAACAGGTGCATTGACAATGGCCAGGGTAGAGATGATGGCATCCTTTGACTTCAACATATAACATATAAAATGACGAAATTCCACCTTGTAGTGCAGTCTTGTTTAGGCCTCAGCTCAGGCATCCCCATCTGGCGTTGTGTAGACTTTAGTTTTTCAGCTCCTACTGTGGAAGTATTCCACAGCTGCTTTCACTTCAGCTGTTAGTGGTAAGGCAAACTGCAGTAGCTTTTTGGACTCTTTCCCGCACTGAAGCCTGTGTGGAATAAATGATTTTGAAAGGGTTTGGAATCCTGCTTGGAATTGTGTACATTGGATTTAGACTATTGCTATAATTTCTAAAACCTCTGTCCTCCACGGTCGAAAATGGCTGGAAATCGTTGGCAATCATTTTAGCCAATGCAATATCAATTTGGCCTTGTTTTGCTACAGACATAGACTTTGGCATAAACTGGTCCAGACTGTGTTGCTGTGGGCCGCGGAGTAGGCCTACTTGACTGAGTGGATATGTGGAGGTGCTGGCTCCACCACTATCACTAGCAGGCCTGCTAGTTTCTCGAAGCTCTGCTACAGCTTGTGTTTTGGCAAATTCTACACTAAACCCATCACTAAACACAACTACTCACATTGTTTCAAGACCATGGACAGTATATGCTGTCAGAGAGAAAAAAAGTTGCGCTGTATTCAATATTCCATCTCCAGCATGCAACAATAAAAAAATGCACCACAACATGAAATGTCATGTACCCAGTACTTCTAATTGCAAAGTCATTACCTTTGTTTTTACCACACAACCAGTGATCTAAATCTAAATTTGAAATAATATTTTACACAATGTATTCAAAATGATATGAACGAAATAACAACAAAAATCATGCTGTAGATGATAACAAAAAGTCCACTCACCATTATGATTATCATTTAAAAAACGAAGTCCATTCTCCTGTCCTTCTTTATGAAATGGGCAACGGCAGGTTCATATAGCTTGTCTTTTGATTATAAATCCAAAATAAGTTGGTCCTGTCCAGTGGTGTCGGGCCTGTCCAGTGGTGTTCCTGGAATATGTCTTGACCCTTTTTAGTGGTGAAAATGTTCTTTCTACTGATGCAGTGGACACTGGAATGGTCAAAACAAGACAGGTAAGCAGATACAATTGGTGCATACTATCAATTAGTCTCTTCTGCTGGAGAAAGTGGAGCAGATCAGCCGGGCTCTTACCCTCGAAGTCAGACATTGAGTACATAATGGTGAGTTCTGTTTTAAGCCGCGGCAAATCAAAAAAAGGGGCATAGCTTTCCTCGAGACGTGAGAACGCAGCGTTTGGAAAGTTTGGTGTTTCCTTTATTGTCAGCTCACAGCCGGTTATCCACGGATAGCGCTCATAATTATTTACTTGAAAATGCCATTCAAAACTCTTTCCTCGTTGCACCAAATCAGGCAGTTATACAAATCTTGTTGTATATTTTCCAATTCTTTCTAGATATTGTAGGATTTTCCAATTCTTTCTAGCTCCCTGAATATAATCAGATCTGTATGTTTCAAGCAGAGACAAGGTCTCTTTGTCCTCAGCAGATGATGGTAGGGTGGAGGCAACCCCCTACCACTCAGCAGGTTGACCCTTGACCAAAGGAATGTAACCAGAGTCAGGAGACGCTTCCTGTGAACCTCCCATTCTTCTGACTTACAACTAGACATGTATTCTGTGCCACTATTATCTCCAAATAAGGAGAAAACAAGCAGGAGTTTTAAGACCAGGGTGGAGGAAAATAGAATCAAACATGAGAAAACAAGATAAGGATTGCAATTGGCTCTGGATTAGAGGGCCTTGAGGCATCATACAATTGTCCCACCTATTACAAGACAATTCGTGATTGGTTGATTCTACTGTCATTCCAAAATGCTGCTATAATTGAAGTCAACGTCAATGACGTTGGCTGGTGCCTTCTATTCAAAGCCTGAGGGCCTAGCCAATGAGCATTGAGCCCAGCTAGATTATTTCTACTAAGAGACTACCAAAGAAAAATTCTGATTGGATATTTTTTTCTCTTGGATATTAACCCTTCTTTTTCCAACACAAACTGAAGAAATTCAATAGGAAAATTATTACAATTAAGACAAAAAATGATTAAATCAATGAAAACTGAATTACAAATTATAATATATACAAATATATACAGATTTGTATCTATCCTTAGGCCCTCTTTGAGGGCGTAGAGGGCCCTGACGGTTCCCCACTGGCTAAATAAAAAAAACATGTATATAAAAAAAAAAATGTAGGCCTGCTGTGGTTTATGGCATTCCAGGCCATAACATGTGCTTACAGAGGACATTATGATATATCTAAACGAGTTGATTAAATGGCACTGATACACAGACATTGATAGAAAAGGTTGAGTTAAACGATAAACACAAACAAAAATATATTAGCTATATTAGCTATAAAATGTTATTGAATCATTCTAGTAGGCCTACTGGAGTGTCCTGAGTTGCCTTTTAGGGACATTCAATTCCCAATGTTTATTATGAGAATAAACATAATTCTGTAGAGATGTGCACTCACTATAAAATATGTATGCAGTGATTTGGGCTGAGTCGACTCAACTGAAGGCAATACATGTCACTGATTTCCTTTTTATGCAAAACTACTTAAAATGTAAATGTATAAAAGTGTGTCAGAGTGCGATGTGTGTTATCGGCACATCACAGTCTGTTTCCGATTTCCACAGTTAACGCATGAATGACAACTAGTAGGCTACTGTGAAAGCAGAAATGTACTGTATATTTCAAGTGTGATCCACATAATGACGATGGATGGAAGTGGCTGGGTTTGTTTGAAAATGTTTTTCTAGAGTGGGGTACAACCAGAGCATGCCTGTTTCAGAAGCGAGGATAGAAGAGGGAGCAGTGTCTATTAGGCTACTTGAGTGGCTTATTGCACTGAAGCCTCATCTCTCAGCCTGGCCAGGGGAAACGCCGACGGAAAGAAGACCTGGGAGAACCGGACTTCGTGAGGATCGTAAAGTAATTGAGAATGATTCATAGAAATTTGTCGCTTTTGTTGTGACCGACTGACTGATCGTTGTGTGCGCCGCGTCCGCTTTGTGATCAACTTCTCTGGGGAGTGTGGGTGCACCTCTCGGTGTTGCGAGAACTCAGAAGCAGGTATCTCTGCAGCCTGTTATTATATGTGTGGTGTTCCTATTTCTAATAATAGTCAAACTATTATAGTCTAACTGCAGTAATTTACTTTTGGTGGGCAGTGTCATTCAGACGAATTGAGGCGTAAATAAAACGATTCAAAAGTTGAATGGATATTGTTGGTTGCTGAAACAACAAAGTTATTAGCATCCCTAACATACCTCAGTGTATATTGCAGTGACTGGATACATTTTCATTCGATTTCATCATACAAGGCCTCAAATATTGATATTGTTTATAAATCTTGTCTGAATTTATGCCGCGTTCATGTTATGTCGGACATTCGGGAGGTCGGGGTTAAAATTAACGTAGGTTATTTGCGTAGAGCTTCCTATTGGTTGATTCTGGTACCTCCCAAGTGGGAAACTCGCGATCCGACTCTTCCGGCTAAGTTTCTGACATGACATGCATGTGGCATCACCAGACACTTTCGCTTATGCGCAATTAGCCTGGGGATGAGATCAGTTTGAACTATGTGAGTATTCAAAGACTTTCAGGTCATCATGATGCACCTTAATACAACACAGACAAAAGTGTACAATACATTCAGTGCCCTACAAGCCTATTATTCATTGTGCTACACCTATTATCTATTTTTCTGTTCTAGCTTGTTATTTTTGATGATTGTGATGATGGGGGTGTTGTGGTTGTTGTTGGTCATGATGATGATGACTGTGCTCGTGGAGAATGATGCTGAAGATAATGAATAATGACTCATGCATTATTCTGTCTGAAATGTAATCTGTCTGTTATGCTGTCTCAATGTCTAACCACAGCCCAATTGCACACTATACAGGTAGGAGCAAGGCTGAGCGATCTGGGACACTGAGTTGAATACAGACTGAAATCCCCTCCTCTCTTTTCTTCTCATCACCTCTCCTCTCCTCCTTCTCTCCTCCTCTACTCACAGCGCTTATGGTAAATCAATAAATATAAATTCAAGACCATTGTAAAGCTACTCTGGGTAACTCTTCTTATTGCTTGAGAGAGAGAGAGAGAGAGAGAGAGAGAGAGAGAGAGAGATAGAGAGAGAGTGAGACTATAACTGTAACTGTGTAAACAAAGAATAATAGCATGAGCAGTATAGCAAGCCCTCAGGCAGGTAAATCACTTTGGTAGAACTGCTGTGAGGACATAACCAGTTCTATTTGATACTTTCTGCCTCTGTTCTCTGTCTGGGAGTGGGTCTCACGGGCCAGTACTGTTATTGAAAATGTGTTTGGACGGGCGGCAGGTAGCCTAGCAGTTAGAGCGTTGGGCCAGTAACCGAAAGGTCTCTGGTTTGAATACCTGAGCCGACAAGGTGAAAAACCTGTCGATGTGTCCTTGAGCAAGGCACTTAACCCTAATTTGCTCCAGGGGCGCCGTACTACTATGGCTGACCCTGTAGGTAGGCCGTCATTGTAAATAATAATTTGTTCTTAACTGACTTGCCTAGTTAAATAAATACATAAAATTGGAGTCAGCGAGTCATCCACCTTATTGTGAACAGCCTTGTATGAGTGGAATAAAGCTGTGTTGGACTGTATTTGCACTGCATTAGCGTTGCCAAGGCAGGTTTTAATTGCATTGAATTGGATTTGATTACAATTGAGCAGCATTATAATGTTCCCCTAGCAATGAGTGGCTCTCCTGGGTGTCAGTTTATTTAAACCCACCCCAGCATGAACACTGCTATTAGAGCAGGATTAAGCCCTGCTATACCTTCCCCTGACTCCTACACACACACACACACACACACACACACACACACACACACACACAAACACACACACCCACATACACACCCCTTCCCCTGACTCCACTGCTCACACTGTAGTGGTTCTGAGGTGTGGGGAGCAGCACAGTGGCTCTGAGAGTAAAGTACTATTTGAATACTGCAGGCAAATTAAATGTTAGTCGTTAAACAATCTCTTGCTTGGCCGTTTTCACCCTGTAAAGAGAGATAGGCGGGGGGAGAAAGAGATAGAAAAGGGGGAGCGACGGAGGACAGATGGAGAGAGAGGAGAGACAATAGGGAGACTTGGGAGTAGGCCACCACCACGATCAAACCAAGCTCCTTGTATCTGAAACATGGGCTTATAGCTTTGCTGGAGGATTACATTATAACTAAAGTTGGGATCGAGGGAGACTAATTAATAAAAAGTTTGAAAAGAGACTCATGCTGATTGTGAATGACTTCCTTGGGTGCTGGTGGGACTACTGTTGATCTCAAGCTGTTCAAGCAGTTAATAAAAAAAAGATGTGGAGAAGCAAATCGGGTACTGATTGCAATTAATACGCTCTGCAAGGCACGCCAGGAGAAAGCAATTCTGTCTCGCTAACAAGACTGCCTGCTGGGGTCAGAGTGGAGAACAACACCACAGCTTCTATTTGCTGTTATGTTTTTCTTCTTTAATCCATTATTAAAACCAAACAAAGTAATATACTGGCTGGGTGGCCATCTGTACCCTGGCCTACCAACTCCAAAACGTATCACTGTTTCTATGGTAACCCACCCCTGCCCTCAAAAGTAACACAGTGGAGAAGAAAAATTATTCTAAAAGAAGCATCTATCTCTCTTTATTCTCTTTGTGCATGCATCCTTCCTTTTATCTGTCTGTCTGCAGAGAGAAAGAGAATCTGTATATTGCATATAAGCACTTTGGCTGGGAACTCTTTAGGGAATATATTGCATTGTGGTCAATCAATGAAAATGGATGGAGAGATTGACTTACTAACTAAACTTCCATTGTTGAATGTGCCAAACTCACACAAGTAAATAAGCCAATTATGTTTGAGTGACGCACTTAGTCTAGTAAAGGCCTTTTGTCAATGAAGCCTAATGATATCTATGTTTTATATTACCCACCCACTCTTAGTTTTCATTTACATTTTACAATTTAGTAATTTACTGTAGCAGACGCTCTTATCCAGAGCGACTTATTGTTAGTGCTGTGGAATTATTTAAGATACTCTTTGAAAAGATAGGGCTTCATTTGTTTTCGGGAAGATGGGCAGTCAGTTAAGAACTCTACTAATGTTGTAGAGTATGAACCTGCAGGAGCCAGTCACTGCATTGATGTTTGCAGAGAACAACAGTGTATTGTCCAGGGTAATGCCAAGGTTTTTTTTAAACTCTGGGAGGGGGACACCGTGGAGTTGTCAACTATGATGGAGAGGTCTTTGAACGGGGAGGCCTTCCCAGGAGGAAGAGCAACTTCGTCTTGTCGATGTTGAGCTTGATGTGGTGGGCCGACATCCAAGCTGAGATATCTGCCAGGCAAGCAGAGATGCGTGTCGCCACCTGAGTGTCACAAGGGGAGAAAGAGAAAATTAGTTTCATCCGCAATGATAGGAGAGACCATGTGAGGATATGACAGAGCTGAATGTCTTGGTGTATAGAGAGGAGGAGAGGGCCTAGAACCGAGCCCTGGGGGACACCAGTCATGAATACATGGTGCAGACGCAGATCCTCTCCACTACACCTAGTAGGAGCGGCCTGCCAAATAGGATGCAATCCAAAAGTCTGCAGAACCTGAGACACCCAGCCCTGAAATAGTGGATCTGATGGTTCACTGTGTCGAAGATAGTGGATAGATCTAGGAGGATGAGAACAGAGGAGAGAGAGTCCGCTTTGGCAGTGCAGAGTCTCTGTGACACAGAGAAAAGCAGTCTCGGTTGAGTGACCCTTCTTAAAGTCTGACTGGTTAGGCTAACTGAGTCACTCAGTCAGTGTTTCAGGAGGGGAGGGCCAAGCTGGACAGGAGGAAAGGGGACAGTCCTAGGATGCGGAAAGGGAGGAGTGTAGGGTTAAGGAGGCAGAATAAGGAGACGGGAGGGAGAAGGATTTAGCAGAACGGAGAGATAGGATAGAAGAGGAGAAAGTAGTGGGAGAGAGAGCGATGATTGCGACGGTGCATGACCATCTGGGAGGGGCTGAGTGGCTAGGGTTGGAGGAAAGGGAGACAGAAGAGGAAAGTAGTGATCAGAGACCTGGAGGGGGGGTTGCAGTGAGATTAGTAGGCGAGCAGCCTCTAGTAAAGATGAGGTCAAGCATATTGCCTGCCTTGTGAGTAGCAGGGGACTGGGAAAGGGTGAGGTCAAAAGAGGCAAGGAGGGGAAAGCGAGAGTTGGAAAGAACTTAATTGAAGGCAGATGTTGAGAGGTTGAAGTCACCAAGTACGAAGAGCGGTGAGCCATCGTCAGGAAATTAGCTTATAAAAGTGTCAAACTCATTGAGGAACTCTTTAAGACCACCTGATGGGGGATAGATGACAACAATGTTAAGCTTGAGGGGATAAGTGACAGTGACAGTGACAGCATGGAATTCAAATGAGGAGATGGACAGGTGAGTGAGGGAGAAAATAAAACATCTCCACTTTGGAGATACAAGTAGCCCTGTGCCACCAATGCGACGACCAGATTCTCTCGGACTATGAGAGAACACTGAGCTGATCCACTATGCCGCTGCTGCTGCTCAGTCACACTGTCTGTGTGGGTAGAAGAAGTAGGTTACAGCCAAGAACTAGACATGGGGAGAGAGGAGGAAGAGGGAGGGGGATTGGATGTGATGGGATGGGATGGGGGAAAGGGAAGGGAAGGCTGGTTGCCTGGTTACTGATGGATGTTTTCCTCTGCTTGTAAAGCCCACTTCATCCTGATTGTGTACACAGCTAAAGAGGGCCATGACACGCACACACACACACACACACACACACACACACACACACACACACACACACACACACACATACACAGCCAAGGGCCACAACAGAACATCCAATCTATTCAATAGTAAATAGCTGTAGGTTGCGTTGATTAGAAGCATCTGCTAAATGACTATATTATTCTGAGTCAGAGGGATCTTAGATGAGTACTCTTTATGTCCTTAAATTGGATTATATTACATTGTCCTTCCTGTGCCATACTAATCAGCCTTCCCTCTCATTTCCTTCAGGACCTAGTCAGAGCCGGTGGTCAACCCCAGGGGAAGAGCATCAGGTTGGGCTTTGCTGACCTTGCTCCATCCACTATCTCTGGTTTTCAACCTGGTTCTCTGGATCTGCTGACAACACCACTCTCTCGACTATTCCAGTAGACACAGCACTATACCCCGGGGTGCTAACCCTGTCCACTTCCATCTCTGGTTCCCTGGACCCACCTCTCCCTCACCTCTCCCCAAGCAACCCTTCCCCTCACTGAGCTGAGATATAGATGTCTGTGCCCTCGGCCCTGGAGTTCCACTGGCAGAACCTGGCTCGGCTGCCCAGCGGGCGTGTCTACCACTTCCTGGCGGAGGTGGGGGGGAGATGTACATGCTGGGGGGCTGTGATGCTGCAAGGAGCAGGATTAGCACATCGGTTCAAACATATACACAGGACTAATCGACCGTGTAATGAATTGTTGTTTTCAGGGTGACCAGTGGCTAAGCTTGCGGCCGTGGCGGTGCTGGGCAAGCAGATCCTGGTGGTGGGTGGTGTGGGGGAGGACCAGCGCCCTCTGACGGTGGTGGAGGTGTACAACAGCACCGTCAGAGAAGCACTGACGGGGGCGGCAGTCACTGTAAAAGGTGTGTAGGGTGGGGGGTGGCCGTCGCTGTGAAAGATGTGTAGGGTGGGGGGTGGCCGTCGCTGTGAAAGATGTGTAGGGTAGGGGGTGGTCGTCGTGTGTAGGGTGTACAGAGTCAGTAACACTGGGTCATACTGTACCAGTCAAAAGTTTGGACACACCTACTCATTCAAGGGTTTTTCTTTATTTTTTATAGTGAAGACATCAAAACTATGACATAACACATATGGAATCATTTGCACACTCATTCTCTCAACCAGCTTTATGAGGTAGTCACCTGGAATGCATTTCAATGAACAGGTGTGCCTTGTTAAAAGTTAATTTGTGGAATTTCTATCCTTAATGCATTTGAGCCAATCAGTTGTGTTGTGACAAGGTAGGGGTGGTATACAGAAGATATCCCTGTTTGGTGAAAGACCAAGTCCATATTATGGCAAGAACAGCTCAAATAAGCAAAGAGAAAAGACAGTCCATCATTACTTCAAGACATGAAGTCAATACGGAAAATGTATTAAAGTGCAGTCGCAAAATAACTATATCCTCTTGATTCCTGCTTACAAGCAAAAACTAAAGTAGGAAGTACCAGTGACTCGCTCTATACGGAAGTGGTCAGATGACGTGGAGGCTACGCTAGAGGACTGTTTTGCTAGCACAGACTGGAATATGTTCCGGGATTCATCCAATAGCATTGAGGAGTATACCACCTCAGTCATCGGCTTCATCAATAAATGCATTGACAACGTCGTCCCCACAGTGACCGTATGTACATATACCAACCAGAAGCAATGGATTACAGGCAACATCCGTATCGAGCTAAAGGTTAGAGCTGCCGCTTTCAAGGAGCGGGACACTAATCCGGACTCTTATAAGAAATCCCGATACGCCCTCAGACGAACCATCAAACAGGCAAAGCGTCAATACAGGATTAAGATTCAGTCCTACTACACCAGCTCTGACGCTAGTCGGATGTGGCAGGGCTTGAAAACTATTACGGACTACAAAGGGAAACCCAGCCGTGAGCTGCCCAGTGACGCGAGCCTACCAGACGAGCTAAATGCCTTTTATGCTCGCTGAAGCATGCATGAGAGCACCAGCTGTTCCAGACGACTGTGTGATAACGCTCTCGGTAGCCAATATGAGCAAGACCTTTAAACAGGTCAACATTCACAAAGCCGCAGGGCCAGACGGATTACCAGGACGTGTACTCAAAGCATGTGCGGACCAACTGGCAAGTGTCTTCACTGACATTTATAGCCTCTCCCTGACCGAGTCTGAAATACCTTCACTACCGTTCAAAAGTTTGGGGTCACTTAGAAATGTCCTTGTTTTTGAAAGATTTGTTTTTGTCCATTTAAATAAACATCAAATTAATCAGAAATACAGTGTAGACATTGTTAATAATGTAAATGACTATTGTAGCTGGAAACGGCTGATTGTTAATGGAATATCTACATAGGCGTACAGAGGCCCATTATCAGCAACCATCACTCCTGTGTTCCAATGTCACGTTGTGTTAGCTAATCCAATTTTATTATTTTAAAAGGCTAATTGATCATTAGAAAACCTTTTGCAATTCTGTTAAGCCAGCTGAAAACTGTTGTGCTGATTAAAGAAGCAATAAAACTGGCCTTGTTTAGAATAGTTGAGTTTTTGGAGCATCAACATTTGTGGGTTTGATTACAGGCTCAAAAATGGCCAGAAACAAAGAACTTTCTTCTGAAACTCATCAGTCTATTCTTGTTCTGAGAAATGAAGGCTATTCCATGCGAGAAATTGCCAAGAAACTGAAGATCTCGTACAACGCTGTGTACTACTCCCTTCACAGAATAGTGCAAACTGTCTCTAACCAGAATAGAAAGAGGAGTGGGAGGCCCCGGTGCACAACTGAGCAAGAGGACAAGTACATTACAGTGTCTGAGAAACAGATGCCTCACAAGTCCTCAACTGGCAGCTTCATTAAATAGTACCCGCAAAACACCAGTCTCAACGTCAACAGTAAAGAGGCGACTCCGGGATGAGTTGCAAAGAAAAAGCCATATCTTCCTCTATTCAGTGTCTGTGTTCTTTTGCCCATCTTAATCTTTAATTTTTATTGGCCATTCTGAGATATGGCTTTTTCTTTGCAACTCTGCCTAGAAGGCCAGCATCCCAGAGTCGCCTCTTCACTGTTGACGTTGAGACTGCTGTTTAGGCAGCAGTATGACCTGAGGAAGAATGTGTGGGCACTACTGCCCCCTATGCCCACACTGCGATATGATGCTACAGCACACCTACTGGGCAACAAGATCTATCTGGCAGGTAAGGAAAGGGTGTGTGTGTTTGGGTGGGTTTTCATGCTTGCGTGCATGTGTGCGTGTTTGCCAGTTTTATATTTATTTTATTTAACCTTTATCTAACTAGACAAGTCAGTTAAGAACAAATTCTTATTTACAATGACGGCCTACACCAGCCAAACTCGGACGACGCTGGCCAATTGTGCGCCGCCCTATGGGACTCCCAATCACGGCCGGTTGTGATACAGTCTGATTCGAACCAGGTTGTCTGTAGTGACGCCTCTAGCACTGAGATGCAGTGTCTTAGACCACTTGCACCACTTGGGAGCCCCAAGTTTGCACATGTAATGTGTATACTAAGTGTGTGTGTTCTCTCTAGGTGGGCGTCAGTGTAAGCGCACGTTGAAGGTGATTCAGAGACACGCTCCTGGAGTACACTACCCAACATGCTGTGCAAAGGTTCATACGGGGGCGTGTTCAGGGACAGTTCGGGGAGGCTGTGTCTGCTGGGGGGGCTAAGGAAGGGAGGGGGCCACCAGAGCTCCAAGTTCTCCAAGAATGTCAACATCTTTGATACTAACCAGGGTAAGAACCACCAAAAAACCCATACACAAACACATATACTTTTAAGTGCACTGATTTCCTTCTCCAGGTACACTATAAAGTTATATTCAATTCTACTCTATTCTACTATATTCTACTGTAAATCTGAGAGAGAGTAAGGGATAGGAGATACCTCTGCATGTACAATATAGAACACAAAGACAAACACACACGTGCATGTTTTTGTATCATCAATAGTATCTCCTATTCATTTTGAAGTGTCTGTCAGAAAGTCAACCAATAACATTTCTCCCCAAACAAAAGCAATTCTCTAAGAGTAAAAGCTAGCTGCATGCTGCACACACACACATATTATATTCCTGGAAAAACAACTTATCTTCCGTCTCACAGAAAATGTATATCAAATGGTAAAATTGAGAAGAGACCAGGAAGAGAAAAGTGAGAGCCGTACCCAGGTAAAAAATCGATAAGTAATTTCAAACAATAGGGTATTTTGTCACGCATTGGGATTTTTCTATTTTTACCAATCAAAGAAAAAAGAAAGGAGCAGTGGGAGTCTGAATACTAATCTAACACCACAGTGAGAAAGTCTGTCTGGCCAGCTGGCAGGCTGTCTGGATTTTAGTCCAGAGATATCAGACATGCATTTACTCTACCTCCGACCCCCCCCCCCCACACACAGTAAACAGTAAGGCCCATTCACGCCCCCTCCCAATCTAATCTAAGTGGAGATGAGATGGGAGATGGGCTACAGCGAGGAAGGAGTGAGGTGTTTAAATTACAGGATTCCGAAACAGATTGTGTTATTATCTGTCTTCCTCCACAGATGGTCATGCTGTCTGCAACTCTCACACAGGGATATTATACTCTGTAGCTCATTCATTGTTAGATTTACCCAAAGCCATTTATTTAGATATCTGAATATATGGCTCTGGATTTACCTGTAATTCAATGTTTTGAGAATGTTGACAGAAAAGTTGTATCCAGAATTGTGTTCTCCATGTCTGTCTGACTGTACCTCATCTTGATCTGTTCAATGGAAAACCACTGACTACCAAAGCCTTTACAGAACTGTTGAAAACAAATCATATCAATACACACTCTCTACATACAAGATACACTCACACACAGCCCAGCACATGCATTAACTACACAACTGCAATATAGTTAAATTATCCATAGCAGAGAAACTAAACTCTCTGACCTGTCTTCCTCCTAGTGTGTTAGTGTGTGCGCCTCCCTCCTCTGTAGGAAAAAGGGAACAGAGAGTTATGATATGTTTTAAAAAGTTATTTGGAGGAAGCCCCTGAGAGTGTCAGCCAGCCAGCCAACACTTCAACAACAAAGTCCCTGGCAGTGAGTGGCAGAGCAGTGTGCTCGTCGCCAGCTGTGCTCTGCCTTATTCCCTTTCAAGCTCAAATATGGGCTGGCATCACAATACTTCATTAACAAAATGCTTTTATCTGCTCTGGTTAAGTTTCCCTCTCTCTCTCTCTCTCTGTGGAACTGATTGTGAAGTCAGAGACTTAAGGAAAGCTTTGACTATGTACAGACTCAGTGATCATAGCCTTGCTATTGAGAGAGGCCGCCATAGGCAGACTTAGCTCTCAAGAGAAGACAGGCTATGTGCACACTGGCCATAAAATGAGGTGGAAACTGAACTGCACTTCCTAACCTCCTGCCAAATGTATGACCGTACTAGAGACACACATATCCACAAAGAATTCGAAAACAAACCCAAATTTGATAAACTCCCATATCTACTGGGTGAAATACCACAGTTTACCATCACAGCAGCAAGATGTGTGACCTGTTGCCACAAGAAAAGGGCAACCATTGAAGAACAAACACCATTGTAAATACAACCCATATTTGTGTTTATTTATTTTCCCATTTGTACTTTAACTATTTGCACATTGTTACAACACTGTATATACAGTCATGGCCAAAAGTGTTGGCACCCCTGAAATGTTTCCAGAAAATGAAGTATTTCTCACAGAAAAGTATTGAAATTACACATGTTTTGCTATACACATGTTTATTTCCTTTGTGTGTATTGGAACAACACAAAAAAACAGAGGAAAAAAAGCAAATTTCACATAATTTCACACAAAACTCCAAAAATGGGCCGGACAAAATTATTGGCACCCTTAACTTAATATTTGGTTGCACACCCTTTGGAAAAAAATAACTGAAATCAATCGCTTCCTATAACCATCAATAAGCTTCTTACACCTCTCACCCGGAATTTTGGACCACTCTTCTTTTGCAAACTGCTCCAGGTCTCTTATATTGGAAGGGCGCCTTTTCCCAACAGCAATTTTAAGATCTCTCCACGGGTGTTCAATGGGATTTAGATCTGGACTCATTGCTGGCCACTTCAGAACTCTCCAGCGCTTTGTTGCCATCCATTTCTTGGTGCTTTTTGAAGTATGTTTGTCCTGCTGGAAGACCCATGATCTCGGACGCAAACCCAGCTTTCTGACACTGGGCCCTACATTGCGACCCAAAATCCTTTGGTAATCCTCAGATGTCATGATGCCTTGCACACAGTCAAGGCACCCAGTGCCAGAGGCAGCAAAACAACCCCAAAACATCTTTGAACCTCCACCATATTTGACTGTAGGTACTGTGTTCTTTTCTTTGTAGGCTTCATTCCGTTTTCGGTAAACAGTAGAATGATGTGCTTTACCAAAAAGCTCTATCTTGGTCTCATCTGTCCACAAGACGTTTTCCCAGAAGGATTTTGGCTTACTCACGTACATTTTGGCAAACTGTAGTCTTGCTTTTTTATGTCTCTGTGTCAGCAGTGGGGTCCTCCTGGGTCTCCTGCCATAGCGTTTCATTTCATTCAAATGTCGACGTATAGTTTGCGCTGACACGGATGCACCCTGAGCCTGCAGGACAGCTTGAATTTCTTTTGAACTTGTTTGGGGCTGCTTATCCACCATCCGGACTATCCTGCGTTGCAACCTTTCATCAATTTTCCTCTTCCGTCCACGTCCAGGGAGATTGGCTACAGTGCCATGGGTTGCAAACTTCTTGATTATGTTCCGCACTGTGGACAAAGGAACATCTAGATCTCTGGAGATGGACTTGTAACCTTGAGATTGTTGATATTTTTCCACAATTTTGGTTGTCAAGTCCTCAGACAGTTCTCTTCTCCTCTTTCTGTTCTCCATGGCACACACAGAAACACAATTCAAAGACTGAGTCAACTTCTCTCCTTTTTATCTGCTTTCAGGTGTGATTTTTATATTGCCCACACCTGTTACTTGCCCCAGGTGAGTTTAAAGGAGCATCACATGTTTGAAACAAACTTATTTATCCACAATTTTGAAAGGGTGCCAATAATTTTGTCCGACCCATTTTAGGAGTTTTGTGTGAAATTATGTGAAATTTGCTTTTTTTCCTCTGTTTTTCTGTGTTGTTCCAATACACACAAAGGAATTAAACATGTGTATAGCAAAACATGTGTAATTTCAATACTTTTCTGTGAGAAATACTTCATTTTCTGGAAAAATTTCAGGGGTGCCAACACTTTTGGCCATGACTGTATACATAATATGACATTTGAAATGTCTTTATTCCTTTGGAACTTCTGTGTGTCACGACGGGGTGTGTTAGCAGACCAAGGTGCAGCACAGTAGTAGTTTACATATTTATATTTAATATATATTCAATGTGAACTATAACAAACACAAAAAACGTAGACAAACGTAAATACACTTCCTCTTTAGACTGTCATGTAAGCCAATGACCCACACACAGGTGTGGGACATACAAACATAAATAGGCTCCCCAATTAGAGACAACGCATAGCAGCTGCCTCTAATTGGGGACCCAACACAAAACACCACACAGAACTAGATAAACTAGATCTGTCAGGCTCTGATCATGGCTAAATAGATGAGCCAAAGGCTTCTCTATGGCCAGAGCCTGACACTGTGTGTAATGTTTACTGTTCATTTTTATTGTTTACTATCTACTTCACTTGCATTGGCAATGTTAACATATGTTTCCCATGCCAATAAAGCTCTTAAATTGAAATTGAATTAACACTGAACTCACGCAGGCTTGGGTTTCTTACAGACAACATAAAAGCAACATAAAAGCTTAAAATGAGTCTTTGAAAACCTTTTTCTCTGAAATAATTTCACTGTCTTTAGCCACACAAATGTTTGCCGAAGTAGAAGTGTAAATAATATGCCAATTTACTATAATAGTCGTCCCCTGCCAGACAGTTGGAGGAAAATAGCTTGTTTTTCTGCTTTTAAGCAATTGAAGTGTTTAGATTGGGTGATTTTATAGAAAATTAACCCTATTTTCATATATCCAATATCTGGGGCCATGACCTGGTAGCTTGGTGTGTGTGTGTGGACATTAGTATTCATGATGCTCACAATATTTCTTATTGAGTTGTGATGCCACCAGCATTCAGTGACACACCAAATTGTAGCTTGCAGAATTCAACAATAAATGGAAAAAATAAATGCAGTTGATTGTCCACCCTCATTAAAATGTGGTTTACACTTGCACACACACAAACATCTTCCTCTCCTGTCTCCCTCCAGGGTTGTAGTTGAAGTCAGAGGACACAGTGGCCATGAAGACTAAGAGGGCTGACTTCGCCTCATCTTTCCTCAGGGGCAGGGTGGTCATAGCAGAAGTGTGAATGTGTGTGTGTGTGTGTATATGTGCTCATATACAGTATCTGTATTTTTGTTGGTCATGACAATATGCATTCGGAAAATATTCAGACTCCTTGACTTTTTCCATATTTTGTTATGTTACAGCCTTATTCTAAAATGGATTAAATACATAAAAATCCTCATCAATCTACACACAATACCCAATAATGACAAAGCAAAAACAGGTTTTTATAATTTTTTTGCAAATGTATAAAACATAATAAAAAACAAATACCTTATTTATATAAGTATTCAGGCCCTTTGCTATGAGATTCGAAATTGAGCTCAGGTGCATCCTGTTTCCATTGATCATCCTTGAGATGTTTCTACAACTTGATTGGAGTCCACCTGTGGCTAATTGATCTGACATGATTTGGAAAGGCACACACCTGTCTATATTAGGTCCAACAGTTGACAGTGCATGTCAGAGCAAAAACCAAGCCATGAGGTCGAAGGAATTGTCCGTAGAGCTCCAAGACAGGATTGTGCCAAGGCACAGATCTGGGGAAGGGTACCAAAAAAATTCTGCAGCATTGAAGGTCCCCAAGAACACAGTGGCATCCATCATTCTTAAAAGGAAGAACTTTGGAACCACCAAGACTTTTCCTAGAGCTGGCTGCCAGGCCAAACTGAGCAATCAAGGGAGAAGGGCCTTGGTCAGGGAGGTGACCAAGAACCTGATGGTTACTGTGACAGAGCTCCAGAGTTCCTCTGTGGAGATGGGAGAACCTTCCAGAAGGACAACCATCTCTGATACACTCAGGCCTAAAGGACTGTCAGACCATGAACAACAAGATTCTCTGGTCTGATGAAACCAAGATTAAATAATTTTGAAATGCACTGTATTTTGACTGTATGAACACTGTATGATGACTGTTCGTGGTCCCCAGGTCACCAGCCTTCAGCTCTGGACACGGTGGAAGCCTTCCACCCTCAGAAGTGGAAGTGGGAGAGACTGGCTCCCATGGAAACGGCACGATGCTCCACCTCGTCCATCGTCATCAGGGACTGCCTGCTGGTGGTGGGAGGAGTCAACCAGGTGCTGGAATATTGCTCTGCATGTTGTCACACACACACACACACACACATTTGTTATTTACTATCTGTCTCTAAGAGTTTTTACGGTCCCTAGTTCAGCCCATGAGATCCTGTATGTGAAAGAGGAAGTGTCTGTAGGCTAGAGGACACAGCCCTTACAGGATGATTGACAGCAGGATGACAGTGGTTCCAGTGCTTTCAGAATGGCTGCTGGTCTGGGACAAGTGCAATATGATTCTACAGAGGAATAGAAACGATGGGGAAATCATGCCACAAACATAGAACAGTGCCCTCTGCTGGGTTGTCTATGCACACTCCACTCCAACACAGTGAGAGAACGTACAGCATATCACACAGGCTACACAAACAGAGAATAGAACCCAAGTATCATCATACTGACTCACAGCATACAAACATATTCTACACCAGGGATGGGCAATTTTGATGGGCGTGGGGGCAACAAGAAAACTGAACTCATCATGTGTATTAAAAAAAAGGTCCGCCAGTTGCCTATCCCTGCTCTACCCGCATGAGGAGCTGGCTTTCTCTGTAAATAAGTTATTCATAAGAGTTTTAGTAATTAAAAGATTACTCTGCACTGTGTGTGTTCTCCCTAAAGAGATTCTCAAGGTCTTCAATATTTTTTGTACTTTTACATCTATTGCTTGCATTTAACGTTTTCAACAGGAAATATACAGTGGGGAGAACAAGTATTTGATACACTGCCGATTTTTGCAGATTTTCCCACTTACAAAGCATGTAGAAGTCTAATTTTTTATCATAGGTACTCTTCAACTGTAAGTGACGGAATCTAAAACAAAAATTCAGAAAATCACATTGTATGATTTTTAAGTAATTGATTTGCATTTTATTGCATGACATAAGTATTTGATACATCAGAAAAGCAGAACTTAATATTTGGTACAGAAACCTTTATTTGCAATTACAGAGATCATACGTTTCCTGTAGTTCTTGACCAGGTTTGCACACACTGCAGCAGGGATTTTGGCCCACTCCTCCATACAGATCCTTCAGGTTTCGGGGCTGTCGCTGGGCAATACGGACTTTCAGCTCCCTCCAAAGATTTTCTATTGGGTTCAGGTCTGGAGACTGGCTAGGCCACTCCAGGACCTTGAGATGCTTCTTACAGAGCCACTCCTTAGTTGCCCTGGCTGTGTGTTTCGGGTCATTGTCATGGTGGAAGACCCAGCCACGTCCCATCTTCAATGCTCTTACTGAGGGAAGGAGGTTGTTGGCCAAGATCTCGCGATACATGGCCCCATCCATCCTCCCCTCAATACGGTGCCGTCGTCCTGTCCCCTTTGCAGAAAAGCATCCCCAAAGAATGATGTTTCCACCTCCATGCTTCACGGTTGGGATGGTGTTCTTGGGGTTGTACTCATCCTTCTTCTTCCTCCAAACACGGCGAGTGGAGTTTAGACCAAAAAGCTATATTTATGTCTTATCAGACCACATTACCTTCTCCCATTCCTCCTCTGGATCATCCAGATGGTCATTGGCAAACTTCAGACGGGCCTGGACATGCGCTGGCTTGAGCAGGGGGACCTTGCGTGCGCTGCAGGATTTTAATCCATGACGGCGTAGTGTGTTACTAATGGTAACACACTGGACTGTGGTCCCAGCTCTCTTCAGGTCATTGACCAGGTCCTGCCGTGTAGTTCTGGGCTGATCCCTCACCTTCCTCATGATCATTGATGCCCCACGAGGTGAGATCTTGCATGGTGCCCCAGACCGAGGGAGATTGACCGTCATCTTGAACTTCTTCCATTTTCTAATAATTGCGCCAACAGTTGTTGCCTTCTCACCAAGCTGCTTGCCTATTGTCCTGCAGCCCATCCCAGCCTTGTGCAGGTCTACAATTTTATCCCTGATGTCCTTACACAGCTCTCTGGCCTTGGCCATTGTGGAGAGGTTGGAGTCTGTTTGATTGAGTGTGTGGACAGGTGTCTTTTATACAGGTAACGAGTTCAAACAGGTGCAGTTAATACAGGTAATGAGTGGAGAACACGAGGGCTTCTTAAAGAAAAACTAACAGGTCTGTGAGAGCCGGAATTCTTACTGGTTGGTAGGTGATCAAATACTTATGTCATGCAATAAAATGCTAATTAATTATTAAAAAATCATACAATGTGATTTTCTGGATTTTTGTTTTAGATTCCGTCTCTCACAGTTGAAGTGTACCTATGATAAAAATTACAGACCTCTACATGCTATGTAAGTAGGAAAACCTGCAAAATCGGCAGTGTATCAAATACTTGTTCTCCCCACTGTAGATGGGACCTTAACAGTGAGTAAAGACTAAAGCAAGGTAATACATTTTTGTATTGTTACTTAGATAAATACTGTATATTTGTTGTGTATGAAATGTATGCAGTTTGTCAGTCATTACTTTAGATGCAAATGACCATGTTAGTTTCCACCCTTTTCTATGACCTAAATGAGTCAACTCCTGATGTAAAGTATGCAATGGCTTGGATTGGCATGGAGACATGCACTTAACTGGAGCGTGCATATAGCATGCAGACACGCATATATCTGGAGCAAGTCAAAATAATGTATATGAATTAACTGCGCTGTACTGAAACAGAGAGTGCACTTATCAGGAGTTGACTTTACCCACTGGTGGAGGCTGCTGAAGGGAGGAGTGTAATGGCTGGAATGGACTGAATTAATTGGCATCAAACACAACCATGATACCATTCCATTTACTCCATTTCAGCCATTATTATGAGCCGTCCTCCCCTCAGCAGCCTCTACTGATACCCACATATTTGAATGTGTTGCCTATGGATTACTATGGTAATAGGAATTGTATAGGTGTGATATCATACTTTCATATATTTGTCAATGAGAAGGTTCATCATGTAATGTCTGGTTTAGAGTATATATAAAATTGTGTATATCCAAATGGTGTTCTTTAATCCTATTTAAGATTTGTTGGGGAGACTGCTCTTTTTAACATCACAATTTTTGAAAATATGTAATACTCCTGCAATACTGTTTTTTGGTTCACCTGTTTTGGTTTGTCATTAGTGAACTGTGTATTGACAACTGATTCATGTGAAAATCAATTAATGAATAGCTTAATTCTCAGGATGTTATTAAAAAGCACAAACTAGTGGATGAATACTTCTACAGTAAGTATGGGTTCAATGAGATATTCCTCTAACTTGATTAGAAAATAAAACAAAAGCAGTTTAATAAAAGAATTCCACGGAATTCATCCAGTTCCTGCCTGTATGTAGTGTGCTTCTGTAAGGGCCTGACTGAGGCCAGGTCTCTGACTCCCACTAGAGGGAGTGGGATGGCCACAGTCAGGTCCTGACATTCACAGGGTTGGTGTTGGGTTTTGGGTGATCCCTAATTAGAGGCAGCTGTCTTGAGTTGTCCCTAATTGGGGAGTCTATTTATGTGCACTTCACGTCCACCTGCGTGTGGATCATTGTGTGTGTTTGTTTAGTACGTTGTCTGCACTCACCTCCCGCTCTGCGCCTCGTTCCCTCACCCGAGACCGTGACAGCTTCTATATCATTCTTGTTACCTTCTTATTATGTACTGTTAGTTTTCAGTGCATTCTTTAATATTATTGACCATAACCTTTTGTCATATCATGGATTCAGAGCTAAAGTAAAGTATCTAAAGTACCTATCTATCTATCTATCTATCTATCTATCTATCTATCTATCTATCTATCTATCTATCTATCTATCTATCTATCTATCTATCTATCTATCTATCTATCTATCTATCTATCTATCTATCTATCTATCTATCTAATAGAACTCTGAGGGTTTTCTTCAATTGAAGCTTCTCTAATGTTCTATGCCCTCTAAATGTTTACAAATTTTACCAATGACATGCCACTGGCATAAACAAAACCTGGTTTCCATGTATGCTGATGATTCAACCATACATGTATCAGCAACCACAGCAAATGAAGTAACTAAAACCCTTAACAAGGAGTTGCAGTCAGTTGTGGAATGGGTGTAATAACCTAGTCCTGAACATCTCTATAACTAAGAGCATTATATTTGGAACAAATCATTCTTTAAGCACTAGACCTCAGCTGAATCTGGTAATGAATGGTGTGGCTGTTGAAACAAGTTGAGGAGACCAAATTACTTGGTGTTACCTTAGTCAAAACATATAGATTCAATGGTTCTAAAGACGGGGAAATGTCTGTCTGTAATAAAGAGATGTTCTGCTTTTTTGACACCACACTCCACATAGCAAGTCCTGCAGGCACAATTTTTTAAAAATCTTGATTATTGTCCAGCCTTGTGGTCAAGTGCTGCAAAGAAAGACCTAGTTAAGCTGCAGCTGGCCCAGAACAGAGCTTCATTAATCAGAGGGCTAATATAAATACTATGCATGCCAGTCTGTCTTGGCTAAGAGTTGAGGAGAGACTGACTGCATCACTTATTTTTATAAGAAACAATAATGTGTTGAAAATTCCAAATTGTTTGCATAGTCAACTTACACACAGCTCTGACACACACGCTTACCCCATCAGACATGCCACCAGGGTTTTTTTCACCGACTCCAAATCCCCAAAACTCCCTTCCATCTCATATTGCTCAAATGAACAGCAAATCTTGCACAACGCCTCTCCCCTATTTGACCTAGATAGTTTGTATGTATTGATACAATATGTAGGCTATATGTGCTGTTTTTTTATGTATGTAGTTATGTCATTGAGCGGATCTTATCTATTAATGTTCTGTATTATGTAATGTTTCATGTTCTGTGTGGAACCCAGGAAGAGTAGCTGCGGCTTTCGCAAAAGTTAATGGGGATCCTAATAAAATACACTACGTGGCCAAAAGTATGTGGATACCCCTTAAGATTAGTGGATTCAGCTATTTCAGCAACACCAGCCATGCAATCTCTATAGACAAACATGGGCAGTAGAATGACCTTACTGAAGAGCTCAGTGACTTTCAACGTGGCACAGTCATAGGATGCCACCTTTCCAACAAGTCAGTTAATCACATGTCTGCCCTTCTAGAGCTGCCCCAGTCAACTATTAGTGCTGTTGTGAAATGGAAACAACAACGGTTCAGCCACGAAGTGAGTCCTCGGTTGCAACACCTACTACCGAGTTCCAAACTGCCTCTGGAAGCAACGTCCGCACAATAACTGTTAGTCGGGAGCTTCATTAAATGGGTTTCCATGGCCGAGCAGCCGCACACAAGTCTAAGATCACCATTCGCAATGCCAAGTGTCAGCTGGAGTGATGTAAAGCTCGCCGCCATTGGACTCTAGAGCAGTGGAGTGATGAATTATGCTTCACCATCTGGAAGTCCGACTGAAGAATCTGAGTTTGGCGGATGCCAGGAGAACTCTACCTGCCCCAATGCATAGTGCCAACTGTAAAGATTGGTTGAGGAGGAATAATGGTGGGGGGCTGTTTTTCATGGTTCGGGCAAGGACCCTTAGTTCTAGTGAAGGGAAATCGATTCTGTGCTTCCAACTTTGTGACAACAGTTTGGGGAAAGGCCTTTCCTGTTTCATCATGACAATGCCCCCATGCACAAAGCGAGGTCCATACAGAAATGGTTTGTCGAGATTGGTGTGGAAGAACTTGACTTGCCTGCACAGAGCCCTGACCTCAATCCCATAGAACACCTTTGGGTTGAATTGGAACGCTGACTGCGAGCCAGGCCTAATCGCCCAACATCAGTGGTCGACCTCACTAATGCTCTTGTGGCTGAATGGAAGCAAGTCCCTGCAGCAATGTTCTAAAATCTAGTGGAATGCCTTCCAAGAAGAGTGGAGGCTGTTATAACAGCAAAGGGGGGACCAACTCCATATTAATGCCCAGGATTGTTTATGAGATGTTCGACGAGCAGGTGTCCACATTGGTCATGTAGTGTACCAAATACCAAAATTATAAATTATTCTCAGCCTCTGCTGGGCATACAGTTGGTGTTGAGAATTGCCTTGTAATCTCACTCTTCTCCACTAGATGACAATTAAACACAACACATAAGCTATAAACTGAAGCAGATGGTTATTATCTAGGACATAATTGACCCATAATACTAAACAGGCTGACTGGCTCTTTATGGTGTAATTATCTTTTTGTTCAACAGTCCTTTTTTCACAGTATAGCCATAGGTCAAAGCCTCACAATAACTATGCAAACACACGCTCATTTCCACACCTTTCCCCTCAAAGTCAATGATCCAGTGGATTTACTGGACACACTGTGCGATGAAACACTTGTCTTTAAATGATACTCCTTCCTCACTAAGGTGAGAAAAATAGGCGAAACATAGGCAATACGCTGACATTTACAAGCCACTGATTCTCTGCCTGTTTGGCACACCTATTTAAAAGCAAGAGTTCTAGAATGTTGGAATGAACCATATTATAATGTTGGCGCTAAGTGGAGTTGTAGAATGTATCGTGAACAGTTGAAGTAAAGATGGCCTCATGTTATAAGCATCAATTACATTAACATTTTTACAAATAGTATTCCTTCTGTTCATCCACCACGGAGGAGCTTTGTTGTGAATGGAAATGTTGGTTCTATTAATTCTAATTCTGTAACCAAGACTTCCTGTGCGTGATGACTGCCGGTGTCCATTTTGGGTCTACATTTGCACCATGACCCCTCTTTCCCCTGCACACAGGCTGAGCTGCCAGACACACACACACACACACACCACAAACACCCTATATGAATCACCACTGCCAAATGTGTTAATTGCATTCCGAGGAGAGAGGTTGACTGTTCTCTGTGGCCACTGTATTCTCTCTTGTGCTTTTTCCACATTATTAACTCAGTTAGGTCTCTCTCTACGGCCTTGCCCTGCAGCAGAGAGAGAGAGAGAGAGAAAGAGAGAGAGAGAGAGAGAGAGAGAGAGAGAGAGAGAGAGAGAGAGAGAGAGAGAGAGAGAGCGAGCAAGAGAAATCCAGTTTCAGCTCAGACTAGTTCAGCATGTTTAACTCTTTATTATTGACTGCTGCCAACAGGCCATGATGTGGGTAGGATCCATATCTGCTGTATCCATTCAAATGATCACAGTTAGATTCAGTCATCCCTAGTAGGACTAGTGTCGCGTCGGAGTGATGCCACCTGTCTAAAGATAATGTAGCTACTGAGGATAAAGGGAGGGAGGGAAGGAAGGAGGTCATGGCTTTATCCTCAACTCGTCTGTGTCAGAATGTATTTGTATTTGTGTTTATTATGGATATTAGCTGCTGCCTCTTCCTGGGATCCAGCAATATTAAGGCAGTAGTTTCACCTCTTCTAGGCAATCAGCAATTAGTACAGGGAGGTGTGCTCTCCACTTGGCAATTAGCAATTAGTGTTAGTACTTCAGTCTCCCCTGGTTTCACAGCGGCTGCTGTAAGCGGTGGTCATGTCCGTTTTGTAGCAAAACGAAGACCGTCGCCGAAACAAAGACTGTTCTGTGGAGTTGTTCAAGGAAGGCTCCACACCACTCTCTCATTTGAGTATCTTACCTAGTTATTTTCAGATCTTATTTTTGCTCTCTTTGTAGCTTTGGCAACCATGTGTGTTTTCTAAACCTGCACTTCTCCTTGTCGTTTTTACAGACGCTCCCCAACCCTTCTAATTTAGTGTACCCTGCTAGGACAACCGGAGATTTTCTCTTTTCTCCCCCTCTCACCTGTCCATCTCCTCATTTGAATTCCATGCTGTCACTCAAGCTTAACATTGTCCTCTATCTCCCACCAGGTGCCCTTGGAGATTTCCTCAATGAGTTTGACACCTTGATAAACTTATTTTCTGACGATGGCTCTTCGTAGTTGGCAACTTCAACCTCCTGACGTCTTCGCTTGACCTAAGGCTGCTCGCCTACTAATCTCACTGCAACCCCCTCTACAGGTCTCTGATCACTACTTTGTTTCCTTTTCTGTCTACCTTTCCTCCAACCCTAACCACTCACTTCTGCTAAATACTTCTCCCTCCTGTCTCCTGATTCTGCCTCTTCGACCATACTCTCCTCCCTTTCCGCATCCTATGACTAGTGATGGAAAAAGTGCACAATTGTCATACTTGAGTAAAAGTGAAGATACATTAACAGAAAATGACTCAAGTGAAAGTTACCCACTAAAATACTACTTGAGTAAAAGTCTAAAAGTATCTGGTTTTAAATGTGCTTAACTACAGTGGTAGAAAAAGTACTCAATTGGTACTCAACGGATCCTGGCCAAACTGCTGACCATCATGGACAACGTCACCCACCCTCTGCACGCTATGGTTATGACGCAGAGGAGCACTTTCAGTCACAGACTGATCCCACCACGGTGTGCCAGAGAGCGCTACAGGAGGTCCTTCCTGCCGGCGGCTATTAGACTATATAATGCCTCACCGGGGTGCCGTGCCGTCGGCAACATAGATCTGGAACTGTTGGGGTGCTAGGACCTAGTTTAACAATTATGCATCCATCCGTGAGTAACTCTGGTCCGTCAGCACTCATCCACTCAGGACCTATTTATTCATACAGGTCTGTATATACATACTCATGTACAGTTGTTATATTATATCAAATGCAATATTGTAAGTAATTATTGGACTTAACCTACGTAGGCATTCACTCAGAAATGCATATTAGTATCCTGCCAGTTGCACCTTTTCTGATTGCTTTTAGTATATCGAATGTGCAATACGTGCAGTTGTCTATAATTAAACCCTGCGCACTAAGGACTGTATTTTAAGGGAATTACTATTATTACCCCAAATGATATCATACACACATTTAGCTATTAAAGTATCTCTTCCTGTCATTTACCTGTACAGTTTGTGTAAACATGCAAGTATTCACTTATCTGTAAATATAACTGTATACCTAACTGTACAGCTAATTTAACCATGCAAAATTTTCACTTACCTGTTCATTTACCCAGTCTGTCTATTAAGTAAACTATTATTACCCTCGCTCATATCATACGCATTTTTAGCTACTGAAGTATTTCTCTGCCATCGACCTGTATAGTATAGTTAACCATCCAACATCCACCAATGTATAGTGTACATATTCAGCCAACCACTCATACTATGCAATATCTTTTTATAGCTTTTTTTTTTGCACTCCAGATATCTTGTATTTCTATACATATTCATACTGCCGCTCTATGTATCATGTACTGTGTATCTGTCTTTTGTGTACTTTCGTTGTGGCATTTTGCACCTGCCCTGTGTTTTGTTGTAGCTGCTTGACAATGACATTTTCCCCCCGGGGGATCAATAAAGTATCTATCTATCTATCTACTTGAGTAAAAGTACAAGTAAAAGTACAAGTAAAAGTAAATGCTATAAATCAAATTCCTTATATCAGACGGCACGGTTTTCGTATTATTTTTATTTACGGACAGTGGGGGCACACCAACACTCAGACGTAATTTGCAAACACAGTATTTGTGTTTCGTGAGTCTGCCAGATCAGAGGTAGTAGGGATGACAAAGCGTTATATTGATAGGTGGCATAATTCTGTCCTGCTTTAGCATTCTTAATGTAACGAGTGCTTTTAGGTGTCAGGGAAAATGTATTGAGTAAAAAGTACATTATTTTCTTTAGGATTGTAGTGGAGTAAATAGTAAAGTACAGATACCCTGCTCCGTGGCTGAGTGATTGCGAGCTTACAGAACAGGGCTGCGGGCAGGTGAGTGAAAATTTAGGAAAACTAACCTTCTGGAGGACCGATCATCCTTTAACTCCCTCATCTACCTTCTCTTCCACTGTATAAGCTTCTAAAGCCACTTTCTACCAATCAAAATTTCAAGCTTCTGCCTCTAACCCTAAGAAACTCTATTCCATCTTCTCTATCTCCTTAATCGTCCTCCTCCATCACTTCGGACGACTTTGTCAACCCCTTTGAAAAGAAGGTTGACGACACCCTCTACTCATTCACCCAGCCTATTGAGTCCACTGGTCTCACTGGAGACCTTCTCCCATTCCTCACTTCCCTAGTCAACTCATCCCTGACAACTGGCTGCGTCCCCTCTGACTTCAAAATGGCCTGAGTCGCTCCCCTCAAGAAACCAACACTCAACTCATCTGACGTCAACAACTATAGACCCGTATCACTTTCTTTTTTCCCCAAAACACTTGAGCGTGCTGTCTCTGGTCAACTTTCTTGTTGATGTGTCCTTGAGCAAGGCACTTAACCCTAATTTGCTCCAGGGACTGACCCTGTAGGTAGGCAGTCATTGTAAATAAGAATTTGTTCTTAACTGACTAGTTAAATAAAGGTTAAATAAAAAATAAAAAAGTAAAATTAGTATTTTCAGCTAAAGTAATGCGGTGTCAGACAAAAAAATTAAGACCCACAAACCTAACGTTTGAAGTTTGTTTGGGCCTCTCGACTAAAGGAAATATTGGAGGGGGAGGGGCTGGTCAGTGGACAGCTATTCATCCAAACCCAAGCGAAAGTTCCAAATCTCTCCTGACATTCTTCTGGGCTCAAAGAACCGCAGGGACAGAACTGGCACAGGCTGCCCCACGGTTGCTATGGAGAAGTGCTTGAAGCGTTGCCGGGGTGAGCACAGTTTTGTGTCCCGTCGCCACCTCACTTCCTGTTGGAGAAAAAAAAAGGAGGAAAAAGAGGGAAGAGAATCATTAACCCTCTGAGCGCACCTACTGCCCAACCAGACCCCCCCCCAACACCATGCATCTCTACAGTCTCACTATCCACTTTGGTTACCCATTTCTGTCCTCCAGTGGAGGCTGCTGAGGGGAGGACGGCTCATAAAAAAGTCTGAAATGGAATTAATGGAATGGTATCAACCACATGGAAGATGTGGTTGATACCATTTCATTGACTCCATTCCTGCCATTATTATGAGCCGTCCTCCCTCAGCAGCCTCCACTGCTGTCCTCTTTGGCAGCAAATGGTATTCTATACCGAACAAAAATATAAATGGGACAATTTCAACATTTTTACTGAGTTACAGTTCATATAAGGAAATCAGTAAATTTAAATTAATTAATTTGGCCCTGATCTATGGATTTCACATGCATCGGAATACAGAAATACATATGTTGGTCACAAAAATCTTTTAAAAAAAAGGTAAGGGCATTTATCAGAAAATCAGTCAGTATCTGGTGTGACCACCATTTGCCTCATGCATCGCAACACTTTTCCTTCGCATAGAGTTGATCAAGCTGTTGATTGTGGCCTGGGGAATGTTGTCCCACTCCTCTTCAATGGCTGTGCGAAGTTTCTGGATATTGGCGGGAACAGAGCATCCCAAACATGCTCAATGGGTGACATGTCTGGTGAGTATGCAGGCCATGGAAGAACTGGGACATTTTCAGCTTCCATGAATTGTGTGCAGATCCTTTTGTTCGTTGTCCATAGCTTATGCCTACCTGCCCATACCATAACCCCACCGCCACCATGGGCACTCTGTTCACAACGTTGACATCAGCAAACCACTCGCACACACAACGCCATACACGTGGTCTGCAGTTGTGAGGCCGATTGGACGTACTGCCAAATTCTCTAAAATGACGTCTTATGGTAGAGAACTTAACATTCAATTATCTGGCAACAGCTCTGGTGGACATTCTTGCAGTATGCATGCCAATTGCACACTCCCTCAACATTGTAATGTGTGACAAAACTGGACATTTCAGTAGTATTTTATTGTCCCCAGCACAAGGTGCACCTGTGTAATGATCCGGGTTGGGGAGTAACAAATGACATGTAAGGAACTACAACAAAACGGTAACTGTAGTCCTTTATGTTACCAGAAAAAATATTGTAATCATATTACAGATACTTTTGAACAACTAGATGATTACTTTGAGGATTACTTTTAAATTCAGAAAGGATGTTTGCGGAATAAAATCTGACACTCTTTTCTCAATAACATTCAAATCAGCATTGAAAAAAGGCGCAAATTTAAGTTTTTTCCACCTGAGCGAATCTGACCACTATGATGACATGCCAAATGTGTTTGATTGATCGCAGGAAAATAGCAGAAATATACTTTTGTAGGATACTGTCCAAGCTATGTCTTCCAATGGTGCGACAGCTGTAGGCATCCAAAGATTATCCAATTTATCCAACGCATCGAGGAAAGGAGGACGGCGATACGGTTACCGCTTATTATTGATCTACATAGCGCATTGATGTGAATCACACTGCTGCTCTCTCATTTAGCTATTTGTGCCTTACTGATTGTGGTTGTTGTGGATGGCTGTTCGCAAATCTAAATGTGTATTTGAACCCAATAATGGTTGAATTCAAGAAGTTTAAGCTGCATATCAATCATTGTTTTTGAAACCAGTGGACAGTCAGTGAAAAATGCGCTGTTGCAACAGCTGCATAGTGTGGATACAAGCCTATGGAAGAAAAGTGAGGCTTTAATTGCTAAAACGTTTTATATACTGTAGTTGCTACAAGGGGCAATCTGTAGTTGCTACATCCATTTTTGGACTTATAAATTATAAATACAGTACCAGTGAAAAGTTTGGAAACACCTACTCATTCAAGGGTTTTTCTTTATTTGTACTATTTTCTACATTGTCGAATAATAGCGAAGACATCAAATTCTATGAAATAACACATAAGGAATGAGGTAGTTCAAGGCAGGGTACATAAGGTCAGGGCAGGGTACTGGGCGGAGGCTGGCTAGTGGTGACTAACAGTCTGATAGAAGCTGTTTTTCTGTCTCCTTCTAGATAGTAGAGATGGGAACAGGCCGTGGCTCAGGTGGCTGAGGTCCTTGATGATCTTCTTGGACTTCATGTGACACAGGATGGTGTAGTCCTGGAAGGCAGACAGTGTGCCCCTGGTTATGGTTGAATTAAATGTACAGGATAAAATATATATTTTTAATGTACATTCAATGTGTGTAGTGTTTTGTGCTATGTCCCTAATAGCAACAGTTGTAATTGTCTAGTCAATCATATTGAATGATTCAATTGAATTTCCTTTCAACAAAGTTACAGTGAAGCACAGTCCTATCTTATCAAAACTTTGAAAGAGCAAGTAAGGGTGTAACCAAAAAAGTGTTACACAAATCTTAGATTCTTCAAAGTAGCCACCCTTTGCCTTGATGACAGCTTTGCACACTCTTGGCAAAGCATGCCATTCAATGAGCGCATAATTTATTTTTCAACTCGAATCAATGAGCCCACTCCCAATCAGTCCTCCATGACAACAAAATCATAAACAACAGAGTAGGGTTGGCTAATAAGTCCTTAGTTTTTGGGTCATGCTCAGGTAAAACAATTTGGCTAATCTCTGCTTCCATATTTCCAAGTCCTATTCTTAAAGATCAAGGGGTATAACATTTATTGGAATGACTGGAATTCTGATAGACTGGTTTTAAATGTAAAGATATAATTTAATCGTATTATTATATGTAGTAGAATGTGACGGGTTAGAACAAGCCTAAATAACCAACCCATAAAGTAAAATGTATATATGGCCAGCTATGTAAACTTTAGCATTGACTTATCCTGCAATAGATCTTGTTCAATTGGTAACATACATTACTGAGTTTGGGTAATCCAAAAGTTACATTACTGCTTACAATTTGGGACAGGTAATTTGTAACTGTAACTGATTACATTTAGAAAGTAACCTACCCAACCCTGGTAATGATTATGCTGTTTAATCAGTTTCTTGATATGCCACTCCTGTCAGGTGAATGGATTATTTTTGCAAAGGAGAAATGCTCACTAATAGGGATGTTATCAGGTTTGTGCACAAAATTTGAGAGAAATACGCTTTTTGGGAGTATTTAACGTTTCTGGCATCTTTTATTTCAGTTCATGAAACATGGGACCAACACTTTACACGTTGTGTTTTGATTCTTGTTCTGTGTATTTATACTAAAACAAACATCCATACACCAGTGTAACCAGGTAGACAGTGGGATGGCGTGAGTTTTTTGTAATTGAAGCTGCCAAGAAAGAAGAAACCCCCACATACCTCCAGTAGTTATAATGACTGGTTAACATACTGATCTGGGTCAGATCTTTCCATTTTCTCTGTGTCTGTTCTGAGGGCTTACACTATAACCATGACCCTGTGGTGTCAAAACATGTTCTAAATCCACCGGAGCCTGATTTACCAGAAAGGGACAGCGATACAATTACAGGAGGCCCCATAAATATACAATTACTAGATGTATAGAACAGTAATGTATAGAACAGTAATTATATTTCTACGGAAGGCCCACTGGCTTCATGTGACCCAAGTCTGCTGGAACTTAAGACAGAGACAACTTTCTGGCAATTCATTTGTAACAATGTGATGCTTAATTCATGTGAACAAATGGCCTATATTTGCCAATACTCTCAGATCTACTCTACTCTACCATACACCTAACATCCAAATTCAGAATTTCACAAATCGGGGTCTGATGAATGCTCAGAAATGTGAGAATGCGACCATAATTCCAGTATGAAAGAAATATCATGCTCTAAATCCAAACCCTGTGAGTTTCCATATTTTTTGCATTCCTGCAAGGACTCAAATGTGTGTCATGTAGGCCTATCAGGCCCCCAATATGCCTGAATACATTCCAATGGAAATCTACTTGACTGGCAGAAGTCTACAGACGCACATTTGCTCCGGATAGAAGTTTAATTTCTGTACGAGAGACACACCTTTTTTAGAAGAATGTCACAACTCAGAACTGCCACATAACATGTTAGTCCCACTGCTCTTTAGGTCAGTTCAGCGTGTCTAGACTCTGCCTCTGTCCCATGTCAAGTCTATGGTGCACAGTACAACTAAATGCTTCCTTTATACACAGTACAACAAAATGCTTTCGTTATACACAGTACAACTAAATGCTTTCTTTATACACAGTACAAATAAATGCTTTCTTTATACACAGTACAACTAAATTATTTCTTTATACACAGTACAACTAAATGCTTTCTTTATACACAGTACAACTAAATGCTTTCTTTATACACAGTACAACTAAATTCTTTCTTGCAGGTTCACTCTTCGACAATACTGCATAATAAGATTAATACAAAGAAATAATTCAATGAAATAATTAAATGGAATACAAAGCTCAATGGAATACAAAGCTCAATGGAATAAAAAGCTCAATGGAATAAAAAGCTAAATGAAATAAGCTCAATGGAGTTCAAAGCTCAATGGAATTTAAAGCTCAATGGAATACAAAGCTCAATTAAATAAGATCAATGAAATAAGCTCAATGGAATACAAAGCTCAATGGAATACAAAGCTTAATGGAATGCAAAGCTCAATGGAATAAGCTCAATGAAATAAGCTCAATGGAATACAAAGCTCAATGGAATACAAAGCTTAATGGTATGCAAAGCTCAATGGAATAAGCTCAATGAAATAAGCTCAATGGAATACAAAGCTCAATGGAATACAAAGCTCAATGGAATACAAATATAGTACATTTTGTAGAAATAGAAAAACATGGAGGCACTCAAACAAACGTACAGTACAATATTTCCACATGTGGCGGGGTGAGTGATGATTTGTGTAATACATTAACAGTATTACACAATTCATTACTTTGCTCTCAATTCCTCCTCCCTGGCACGTGGCCCACTCAACTCGGGCAGGCATAGATTCCGATTAAGCAATGTGTTTATTCTGGTCTTACAGATATGGGCACGGCTAGTCTTTTTGACAGGGTTATCTCGTACAGCCCTATCATTGTGAGAGAGGTCACACAACCCACCCTTCTCAGAGTCAGTCAGTCAGCCAGCCCCACCCAGCACCTACACACAACAATAGAACAGGCTCCTTCCAGCACACCTGGACACACAGACAACAGACTCACTATGGCCAACAGGATCAGCCATCTTCTGAGGACACAGACCTGTGTTAAATCTGTGTGACGTGGAACATGCGATGCAAGGGGAAATTCTGCACAACCAGACAGTAAAGTATAATCTCATCTCTCTATCACACACACACATGAACACATACGCACTGCACAGAGGGCACATCTAGCCTGGCAGTGTTAGCAGAGGTAATTGATGTGTCATGATGACAAACATGTATCCCCTAGCAGGCCAAATTTCTTCAGGGCCTGTCCCCAAGGGCCCTCACAGTGTTATACAGGAGCACCATCGAGATCATACTGTCGGGCTGCATCACAGCCTGGTACGGCAACTCCACCACCGCAAGGTGCTTCAGAAGGTCATACGTGCAGCCTAACGCACCATTGGGTGCACACTGCCTGCCCTACAGGACACCTACAACACCAGGTGTTGCAGGAAGGCCAAGATCATCAGGGACCCCAGCCACCCAAGCTATTCCCTGTTCTTCCCGCTTCAATCACTCAGACACGGGCAGTACAGGATCATCAAGGCAAAAACTGGAAGAGTGGCTCCCCACAGTTATGATGTATATATGTATTATTTGCTTTTTTTATTACCATTTTCATTATTTTATTTCACTTAGTCCTGCGTGTTTAAACTCGGAGCCTGATATTTTCACTATACCTTGCAATTACACCTGCAACCCTAGCAGCCACCACACAAACCACAGTGACACCCTGCTCTTGTTATTCTAGGCTTTTCAAATGCATGCACACTAAACAGAGGTGTGTTGGTTCATCCTGTACATACAATGAGATGTCGCCCAATGAGATGCAATGAGATGTCGCCCAATGAGATGCAATGAGATGTCGCCCAATGAGATGCAATGAGATGTCGCCCAATGAGATGCAATGAGATGTCGCCCAATGAAATGCAATGAGATGTCGCCCACCCTCATCTATGATATGGGTGTGCCCCAAGGGTCATCACTGGGGCCCCTCTTGTTCAGCCTGCACATTCATGATCTTATTTTCTGTCTGTACTGGGTCTAGAGTACAAATGTATGCAGACAATACAGTGTTTCATGCGCACGCAAAGAGCAAACTGCACAAGAACTCACTGAAGCCATGGTCGATGTTACAAAGTGGCTCAGTGATTCATGTTTGCACCGCAATGTGAAAAAAGCAGTCTGTATGTTCTTCACAAAGAGGGCAACTGATGCTACTGAGGCAGACGTCTATGTGTCAGGGTCCGAGTGGTATTCGTCTATGTGTCAAGCTCCAAGTGGTATTCGTTTTTAAGTACCTTGCCATCATACTTCTCTTTCAAAAAGCAGGTGAAAAAGGTAACCCAAATAACCAAATTCAACCTGTCTAATTTATGATATACGGAATTGTTTGACTACACAGGCAACAAAACTGTACTTCAATGAAAAAGCTATGTCTCAGACTGGCCAATAAAAATAAAAGATTAAGATGGGCAAAAGAACACAGACACTGGACAGAGGAAGATATAACTTTTTCTTTGCAACTCTGCCTAGAAGGCCAGCATCCCAGAGTCACCTTTTCACTGTTGACATACTATTTCATGAAGCTGCCAGTTGAGGACTTGTGAGGCGCCTGATTCTCAAACTAGACACTCTAATGTACTTGTCCTCTTGCTCAGTTGTGCACCGTGGCCTCCCACTCCTCTTTCTAATCTGGTTAGAGACAGTTTGCGCTGTTCTGTGAAGGGAGTAGTACACAGCGTTGTACGAGATCTTCAGTTTCTTGGCAATTTCTCGCATGGAATAGCCTTAATTTCTCAGAACAAGAATAGACTGATGAGTTTCAGAAGAAAGTTCTTTGTTTACATACACTTAGGTTGAAGTCATTAAAACTCAATTTCAACCACTCCATAGATAGAACAATAGTTTTGGCAAGTCGGTTAGGACATCTACTTTGTGCATGACACAATTCATTCTTCCAACAATTGTTTACAGACAGATTATTTCACTTATAATTCACTATATCACAATTCCAGTAGGTCAGAAGTTTACATACACTAAGTTGACTGTGCCTTTAAACAGCTTGGAAAATTCCAGAAAATTATGTCATGGCTTTAGAAGCTTCTGATAGGCTTATTGACATCATTTGAGTCAACTGGAAGTGTACCTGTGGATGTATTTCAAGGTCTACAGTAGTGGCAAAAGTTTTGAGAATGACACAAGTATTGGTCTCCACAAAGTTTGCTGCCTCAGTGTTGATGATGGCAATTTGCATATACTCCAGAATGTCATGAAGAGTGATCAGATGAATTGCAATTAATCGCAAAGTCCCTCTTTGCCATGAAAATGAACTTAATCCCCCAAAAACATTTACACTGCATTTCAGCCCTGCCACAAAAGGACCAGCTGCCATCATGTCAGTGATTGTCTCGTTAACACAGGTGAGAGTGTTGACGAGGACAAGGCTGGAGATCACTCTGTCATGCTGATTGAGTCAGAATAACAGACTGGAAGCTTTAAAAGGAGGGTGGTGCTTGAAATCATTGTTCTTCCTCTGTCAACCATGGTTACCTGCAAGGAAACAAGTGCCGCCATCATTGCTTTGCACAAAAAGGGCTTCACAGGCAAGGATATTGCTGCTGGTAAGATTGCACCTAAATCAACCATTTATCGGATAATCAAGAACTTCAAGGAGAGAGGTTCAATTGTTGTGAAGAAGGCATCAGGGCGCCCAAGAAAGTCCAGCAAGTGCCAGGACCGTCTCCTAAAGTTGATTCAGCTGCGGGATCGGGGCACCACCAGTGCAGAGCTTGCTCGGGAATGGCAGCAGGCAGGTGTGAGTGCATCTACACACACTGTGAGGTGAAGACTTTTGGAGGATGGCCTGGTGTCAAGAAGGGCAGCAAAGCAGCCACTTCTCTCCAGGAAAAACATCAGGGACAGACTGATATTCTGCAAAAGGTACAGGGATTGGACTGCTGAGGACTGGGGTAGAGTCGTTTTCTCTGCAGATTGTTTGGGCCACCCGGAAAACACCTTGTCCGGAGAAGACTACCATCAGTCCTGTGTCATGCCAACAGTAAAGCATCCTCAGACCATTCATGTGTGGGGTTGCTTCTCAGCCAAGGGAGTGGGCTCACTCACAATTTTGCCTAAGAACACAGCCATGAATAAAGAATGGTACCAACACATACTCAGAGAGCAACTTCTCCCAACCATCAAAGAACAGTTTGGTGACGACCAATGCCTTTTCCAGCATGATGGAGCACCTTGCCATAAGGCAAAAGTGATAACTAGGTGGCTTGGGGAACAAAGCATCGACATTTTGGGTCCATGGCCAGGAAACTCCCCAGACCTTAATCCCATTGAGAACTTGTGGTCGATCCTCAAGAGGCGGGTGGACAAACAAAAACCCACAACTTCTGACAAACTCCAAGCATTGAATATGCAAAAAAGAAATTGTAGACCTCCACAAGTCTGGTTCATCCTTGGGTGCAATTTCCAAATGCCTGAAGCTACCACGTTCATCTGTACAAACAATAGTATGCAAGTATAAACACCATGGGACCACGCAGCCGCCATACCGCTCAGGAAGGAGACGTGTTCTGTCTCCTAGAGATGAATGTACTTTGGTGTGAAAAGTGCAAATCAATCCCAGAACAACAGCAAAGGACTGCTCCAAAACCACCATAAAAAAGCCAGACTACGGTTTGCAACTGCACATGGGGACAAATATCGTACTTTTTGGAGAAATGTCCTCTGGTCTGATGAAACAAAAATAGAAGGAATGGGCAAAAATTCACCCAATTTATTGTGGGAAGCTTGTGGAAGGCTACCCGAAACGTTTGACCAGAGTTAAACAATTTAAAGGCAATGCTACCCAATATTAATTGACTTAAACGTCTGACCCACTGGGAATGTGATGAAAGAAATAAAAGCTGAAATCAATCATTCTCTCTACTATTATTCTGACATTTCACATTCTTAAAATAAAATGGTGATCCTAACTGACCTAAAACAAAAAACATTTTTGCTAAGATTAAATGTCAGGAATTATGAAAAACTGAGTTTAAATGTATTTGGCCAAGGTGTATGTAAACTTCAGACTTCAACTGTATATAAGGATGCATTGGTGAATGAGTTACCTGAAAGTCCACTTCAGCTACACTGAAGAATCCAGTCTATAACCATCACAACTATTTCCTCCATGGGTGATAAGTTAACATCCAATTAATGTTCCAGTCTGGTAGCCTTAATAAGTAAGGGTACTGTGGCTGGCCTATGCCACATCATGGGCACGCATTTCAGCACATACACATACACACACATGCACGCACACACACATGCACGCACACACACACACACACACACACACACACACAGGGAAGGGATAGCTCAATTCGCGCGTGTGCTTATTGGACGGAAATTCGGCTGGCGGCACGGCACGGCGCTCAACCGTGACTAAACACAGGGGGCTATCACGCGCACGCACTCACGTCATCTCTGGTAGACCCGCCTTGTGACTTCCTATGCCAGGAGTTTATTATATGCGCATGTAGCGGCTCGCGGTGTTCTAAATGGGACAATGTGAACAGTCGGAAGTGGCAGCCTTAACCGTGTGGGGTTAACGATTAAGCCAGGTACGGGCCCTTACCGTACATAAGGCATGCATACCGGCACCCACGCATCAGGCTGCAGCACACATTATAACGGAGTGCAGGATATGATACAACCGTTTTGAGGCGTTCAGTTCTGTGTCTGTGTGGGTTATCTCGTCTCCTCTGTGGACCTCTGCGTTTTAGGTAAATAACTATCTGTTATACCTGATGTGCTGGTACCGATCCAGACACATTGGACAGTGGGGTTCTTTTCACCTCGGGGCATTTTCCTGTTTTATTCCTCGCTGCTCTCTATATCTGAAGAAGGGAATCGTTGTTTTTTGTCATTACCACTTTAGAGAATATTCCCTGCCTCGTATTACCGTTATGTTATTGCTAGTCTTGCTGTCACGTCAGTTGCCTGAATTATTTCATTATACATGGCTGGGCTACAAATGGGGGGGTCTATAATTTAATACAACGGTCGTGTTGGCATTATCACAAACTCACAGAAGGGTTCCTTCCCCCTATTCAACCACGACCAAGCTTGTACTAATTTACGCCTTTGCCGTGTTGGGCGGTGGGGAATTGGTCTTGACTACTAAACAGAGGATTGTTTCAGGACCGGGGGGGCGGGGGGGGGGGGGTGCAAATGCGCACTAACGTAGGAGCGTATCTGATGTCTTAACATTATGTCTAATAATTAGCTGGTTCATAAGCTGAATCAGGTTAATTACAACTGGGCTTGGAGAAAACCTACAGGAGGGTAGCTCTCCGGGAACAGGGTTGGAGAGCCCTGGTCTATCCATAGATCATGATAATGTCAAGAAAGGATGCCATTGTGGAATTAGGTAACAATTTAGCAATAGACCTACCCTTGATGGACATAACGTGTTTGAGGATAACATACTTAGGCAAATAGCCCAAAACATTTTTTTGAAATGTCTCATCATTTAGTAGGATATCATAAACAGATGTATTCCAACCAGTGCCTATACCAAATAAATTCATAATTTGCATGGCTACAAAAAAATAGCTGAAAACTGATGTAATGTTCCCTGTGAAAGAGACAGAACATTTAGCCTATTCTTAAAAGTTATTATTTTATTCTCTTTCAGGTAAACAGCAGACAGAGCGCTGGAGGAGAAGTACTCTCCCACAGTGCAGCTCCGTAACTCTATCCTTGTGCTGCAGACCTTTAAATACTCATATAATAGCCACTTGGTGAAAGATGAGACCTTCCCAGCTCAGGACACCGACTGGCACAAACTAGTCTGAAAGGACCGTCAGAGCTTGTGCAGGACTGGACTGCGCCCTTGGATGAATTCATGAAAATAACTTCAGGCTACTAGCTGGACCTGCATTACTTCTTGTACTTTTTCATACCAACTTTTCAAGACTTGTTGGACCAGATACATTTTTTTAAAATAATTTTTAAAATAAATATATAATTATGTTTAATTATTCTATACATCTATCGACCGTGCTTACGCAGTGAATGGAGAACATACTCCGGCTTCTCCCGAAGCACCGGCAAGATCTCACACACGCCTGGGGGAGAGCAGCTACTCACACCTGCCTTTGCAGTAGGCAAGTTGCGCCTTCAAAACGTTTTTTAACACGTCATTTTGCATTCATTACCACACCTGAGTGCCAGCATTCTTTAATGGGATAAATTCACTTGTGAGATCAGGTTATTAAAAACCGATCAAGGGAAATCTAAACTCAAACTTCCCACACCTTTTGGGCATAGCCTATATTTGTAATTCAGTCTACTGTCCCCAAAAGCTTCCGCATGGTAATTTGGTCGAAAGAGCAAGAAAAACTGTCGGACACCGACATGTCATCTGGGGCGATAGAAATGAAGAAGGTGGTGCCACCGGTGTACCTCCACTCCAACGGCTCCGTTCACCCAGCCATCCTCACAGACGACCCAGAGGAGATGAGACCGGAGGAGAAGGTTGAGTATGAGCTCACGGAAGTGACATCCTTCACGGACAGGTCTGGTGAACCGGGAGATGAAGGCCGGGAGATAGTGGTGATAGACTGCCGGGCGAATGCCAAGGGCCAGCGCGAGGAGGACGCTCTCCTGGAGAACGCCAGCCAGAGCAACGAGAGCGACGACATAAGCACCGACCAGAGCCCAGAGCCACCAGCGCCGTTAAAAGAGACCTCCTTCTCCATCGGCCTCCAGGTGGTCTTGCCGTTCCTGCTGGCCGGGTTCGGGACGGTGGCGGCAGGCATGGTGCTGGACATTGTTCAGGTGAGGAGAAACTGTTTTGATTCACACCAGTTTATTTTGGGTTAGGTGACCGGTCACATGGTCGTCAGACCAAAACTCCTGAACCTATTGATTCTCTGAGGCAAAGCGAGATGGATAACTGGCCCCAAAATCTGTCTTCTCCAGCAAGGAGTTTGTATGGAGGTCAATGAGTGTCAAATTTGGTCAACAAAACATCTAATGGTTCATTTACTACGTGAGGTTTATTTGATCGATAGAGGTTGTTTAATGCGTAGGTTGTTAAGAGTGAACTGATATAAGTAGGACACGTGGCAACTTTGAGAAAAAGTTTCAGCGTTGTGCCTTGGGACATCCCTACCCTAATCCTAATCCTGCAGTATGGACTAATTGAGTTCTGTTTCACCAGTAGGCTACAGACAACACTAGGCCTAGCTTGTGTCAGGAGCTGTACTGTAATGTGTTTATGCTACCTCCTTCACCCTCTACTCACCTCAGTCCCAGTTCAGTTAAAGACAATAAGGACCCAGTCTTCAGCCTATTGCTAGTCATGTTAAGACATGCTCCAGAACTGTTGCGACTACTAAGTATTTTTTAAACCTCCCACTTTGGGCTGGATGTGTCAATGTGTTCCTCATACATGCAGAATTACTGTCTTACCTCAATTAGCCACAAAATCCCTAGTTTGAAAGCAAGTGTTTTTCTGGAAGCTGTGCTGCGCCATTTTCCCTAAATCTTCTTCCATGTGGGCCAGCCCCCTAGCAATTAGAGTTCAACCAATGAGCTTCAGCCCCTTGCCATATGAGTGACAGCTAGCAAGAGGCAAATTATGCACACACAGCAGAGCGTGGTCATCGAGGTACAACCTCTTCTTAACGAGGTAACATCATGTGATGAAGACTACTAAGGGGCGGGAGAAAACTGAATTTTATTCAAATCCTCCGAGATGTCACGCCGTGAGTGATCAATCAGAGCTCGCCATAGCTTCCAACCCCTACTGGATTGGCTGAGAATGGCTGTTGATACATAGCACTACCTTCTGTTTATTTATCTGACATATCTGTGAATACTGCTCAGACAGAGACTCAAACACTTAAGTAGATCCTCATGGTTCTATTTTCTGATAGAATGGAGCTGAGCAGAACACGTATAGTATGTGCATGCCGCTGTAAAGTATAGTGTTTATTTCAGCCACTGTAGCTGACTGTAACCCAAAGGAGACAAACAACACATCTACAACCAGAGCACCGCTGGTTTCTGAGAGGCATGGGGGAAGCAATTTAATATAATAACTCTACTTCCCACTTTCCTGTTGACTTGCCTGGTGTAAACTGGATTTGGATATACAGTATATTGTGATATGTGGATAATTGTGTTGGTCCGTGTGTGTAGTCGCAAACGTTCTGTGGTGTGCATGCAAGCGAGCACACTAGTGCATGATTGTGTGTGAGAGAGTTTACTGTGTCTGCCAGTACGTGTGTTTCAGTGTGTTTTGCGGTAATGGCAGTGTAAAAATACAGTCCTGGGCCTGGGTGGCTGACAGGTCATATATTTATTTAAGGTCAACCTAAGCGACAGATAAAGCTGGAGGTGTCTGGTTGCTTGGAGACACTGACTGCCCATTTTGATGCCAACATGGTGTAACCCAGGAACTCTGAAGAGTGAGAGAGAGGGAGAGGAAGACACAGAGCAAGAGGGTGAAGAGAAAGAAAGTGCTCACCACTCTGGTTCTGGGGTTATAACTGTTGTTATAAAGACAGATTAGTGCCTCACTGTGGTTAATAGCCTGCACTCTTATGCTGTTGCCCATATCCTGTCCTCTAACCAGGATGTCCTCTCTTTCCGTCAGTCTACATTCAATCAAAGCTTGCTGATTCATCTGTAGTTCTCTGAACTTCCCTGCTAAATACGGAATTATTTTCACCCTATTAAAGTGTTAATAACAACAGCTATAATAATAAAGAAAAGAGACTGTGATATAATTTCCTGTGTGAAGATAAATAATAGATAATGACAATGTGGTCAATATAGTGAATGATTCTAGAAGCCTGTCTAGTAGGTTCTATCACATTCTAATTCCCCTGTTTCAGAGGGGTTGGGTTAAATGTGGAAGACACATTTCAGTTGAATGCATTCAGTTGTACAACTGACTAGGTATCCCCTGACACACTGCTAACTGCTAACTCAGCTAAAAGCTAACTCAGTTAATGCCCTTCTGCCCTTCAGGAGGCAATTACCCTGTTCTCTCTCTCTCTCTCTCTCTCTCTCTCTCTCTCTCTCTCTCTCTCTCTCTCTCTCTCTCTGACTCAGATGTATGGTAGATGCAAAATACCTCATCCCCTCAGTGTGTGTGTGTGTTACCCCTCGGCTCAGCTCCTGGAGTAAGGGAATGGTTGCCCAGGGTGATGCATGTACGCTTTCTCCACAGCGTTCTCTATAATGTCTGTGTGAAATGTGACCCACCTATTTAACTTCCCTTAGTTTCCTCCTCACTACACACACACACACCCTGTCTCTGGCCCTTTCCTACATTGTCACACAGGAAAGACAACACAGGACAGCATTGAGAAGGAAGGGACTCTAGCTGACATTGCAGGACAGTGTCCCAATAATGTCTGTCAATCCCAAACCTGAGGTCATAGTGACCTAATACTATCTATCAATCCCAAACCTGAGGACGCAGTGTCCCAATAATGTCTGTCAATCCAAAACCACAGGAGCAGTGGGCCTGCTGAAATGGCCCTGGCTGAAATGGTCCTCTGAAATTGACACTTTCACACCCTTGAAATGGACACTTACTGTAGGTCAGTGAGAGGACAGGTCACAGATTTGTTCTTTGTTAGATGTGATTTATGTGTTTACATTCCTACGAATGTCAAACGTCAAGACAGGTGCAATGGTTGTTTTGATGTTTGTCTGGATGGCTGAACATGCTTCCAGTAGAGAGAGAGTGAACACCCCACCCCAGATAGTGTCTCAGCCACAGTTGATTGACATTCACAGATTAGATAATGTGGGGTAACTTGTTTGTCTGTTGCTTTGTACGATTTCTCCTATCCGTTTGTCTGTCTGCCCCACACTGTGGTGCCGGATGACGTGCAGATGACCAAATAAAAACCGCGAAGCGAGACATTGGTTAAGCCTCAGCGCCTCAAAAACAGACAAACAATCTAAAAATACAGGAAACAGGAATTCACAATGAACACAAAAGCCTGAAACCAGCCAACCCTCTCCACCACCGGGAGGGCATTTTTGCCCAACCACATCCAGTTGCCGGGTTTCCATAGGAGCCAGTGTGAAACCAGAGCATGGACTTGGTCCCCTGTGGATCTGGTTTATTATATTAATCTGGTAAAACATACTGGCTTCCAGCTTTTGCTCTTTTTTTAGTCTGGAAGTGTATTATCCACAGAAGAGAATAAAGAAACAATTAATTGATCCACAAATATGATCTGCTATGCTCTTATCACATATGGTGCATTCGGAAAGTATTCAGACCCCTTGACTTTTCCACATTTTGTTATGTTACAGCCTTATTCTAAACTGAATTAAATAAAAACATTTCCTCATCAATCTACACACCTTCTTCACCTGCTTTGAGGATAACACAGTGCCACCGACGCAACCTGCTACCCAGGACTGTGGGCTCTCCTTCTCCGTGGCCGACGTGAGCAAGGCTGCCGGCCCAAACGGCATCTCTAGCCGCGTCCTCAGAGCATGCACAGACCAGCTGGCTGGAGTGTTTACGGACATATTCAATCTCTCCCTATCCCAGTCTGCTGTCCCCACCATTGTTCCTGTACCCAAAAAAGCAAAGGTAACTGAACTAAATTACTATCTCCCTGTAGCACTTACTTCTGTCATCATGAAGTGCTTTGAGAGGCTAGTTAAGGATCATATCACCTCTACCTTATCTGAAACCCTAGACCCACTTCAATTTGCTTACCGCCCCGATAGATCCACAGACAATGCAATCGCCATCACACTGCACACTGCCCTATCCCATCTGGACAAGAGGAATACCTATGTAAGAAGGCTGTTCATTGACTATAGCTCAGCATTCAACACCATAGTACCCTCCAAGCTCATCATTAAGGTCGGGTTCCAGGGTCTGAACCCCGCCCTGTGCAACTGGGTCCTGGACTTCCTGACGGGCCGCCAACACTTTGCTGATCCACAATGGTGCATACTCAGCCCCCTCCTGTACTCCCTGTTCACCCATGACTGCGTGGCCACACACGCCTCCAACTCAATCATCAAATTTGCAGACAACACAAGAGTAGTAGGCCTGATTACCAACAATGACGAGACAGCCTACAGGGAGGAAGTGAGGGCCCTGGGAGTGTGGTGCCTGGAAAATATCCTCTCCCTCAACTTCAACAAAACAAAGGAGCTGATCGTGGATTTTCAGGAAACAGCAGAGGGAGCACGCCCCTATCCACATCAACGGGTCCACAGTGGAGAAGGTGGAAAGCTTCAAGTTTCCTCGGTGTACACATCACTGACAATCTGAAATGGTCCACCCACACAGACTGTGTGGTGAAGAAGGCACAACAGAGCCTCTTCAAAACCTCAAACTTTTACAGATGCACAATTGAGAGCATCCTGTCGGGCTGTTTCACCGCCTGGTACAGCAACTGCACCGCCCGCAACTGCAGGGCTCTCCAGAGGGTGGCATCACCGGGGGCAAACTACCTGCCCTCCAGGACACCTACAGCACCTGATATCACAGGAAGGCCAAAAAGATAATCAAGGAAAACAACCACTCGAGCCACTGCCTGTGTCAGAAATCTTGCGAAGAGCACCTGGTCGAGGCAAATTTATGGTTGGGGCCATAACACTTCCGTATTATGGCCCCAACAGTGCTCACTGGAACATTCAGAAGCTTAGAAATGCGCCTATAACCAATGCCATCATTATGTTTTGCAACAATTAGGTTGCGAATGTCTTGAGACAGCTCTTTGCTTTTACCCATCATGAGATGTGTCTTGTGTGACACCTTGGCAATGAAACCTTTTTGTGTCATTTCACATTATTACACATAACTTAATTTCTGAACTTATTTGTTTTGGTTTCTTTGTACAGTGGGGAGAACAAGTATTTGATACACTGCCGATTTTGCAGGTTTTCCCACTTACAAAGCATGTAGAGGTCTGTAATTTTTATCATAGGTACACTTCAACTGTGAGAGACGGAATCTAAAATCCAGAAAATCACATTGTATGATTTTTAAGTAATTAATTTGCATTTTATTGCATGACATAAGTATTTGATACATCAGAAAAGCAGAACTTAATATTTGGTACAGAAACCTTTGTTTGCAATTACAGAGATCATACATTTCCTCTGGTTCTTGACCAGGTTTGCACACACTGCAGCAGGGATTTTGGCCCACTCCTCCATACAGACCTTCTCCAGATCCTTCAGGTTTCGGGGCTGTCGCTGAGCAATACGGACTTTCAGCTCCCTCCAAAGATTTTCTATTGGGTTCAGGTCTGGAGACTGGCTAGGCCACTCCAGGACCTTGAGATGCTTCTTACGGAGCCACTCCTTAGTTGCCCTGGCTGTGTGTTTCGGGTCGTTGTCATGCTGGAAGTCCCAGCCACGACCCATCTTCAATGCTCTTACTGAGGGAAGGAGGTTGTTGGCCAAGATCTCGCGATACATGGCCCCATCCATCCTCCCCTCAATACGGTGCAGTCGTCCTGTCCCCTTTGCAGAAAAGCATCCCCAAAGAATGATGTTTCCACCTCCATGCTTCATGGTTGGGATGGTGTTCTTGGGGTAGGTAGAGTTTAATAAAAGAGAGACAGAGAGAGAGAAGTGGCTTAGTGGGGTTGGGGTGTGAGAGGGCCAGGAGGTGGGGTGGTGGGGTCCCTGTGGAGTCAACCGTTTTAAATAGCCCATGCTGCTGACAGACAGAGGAGCACTGTTAACCTATCACCTCCTCCCAGACTACTGATGAAACACCGCTATTTCTCACTGTAGGGATCTGTAGGCAGGATAAAGTTATCTAGCTGTTTTTCCTCTCCCTTCCTCTCTCTAACAGCATTCTCAGTATTGATATAGCTGTGGGCTGAGAGATAAGCTGCAAGTGCTGGGGGCCAGTGGGACTGGCTCTGAAGGTAAGCACTTTCTCAGTTGATGGATCAATGTCCCCAGCGTTATACCTCAGCCCCAACCTCATCCCCCAGCTTTATACCCCAGTCCCAACCCCAGGCTTGTACCACTGCCCCAGCCTTATAGTAAGTCTAACCCAGTCATTCCTTAGCTACACTACCGTTCAAACGTTTGGGGTCACTTAGAAGTTTCCTTGTTTTTGAAAGAAAAGCAATTATTTTGTCCATTTAAAATAACATCAAATTGATCAGAAATACAGTGTAGACATTGTTAATGTTGTAAATGACTATTGTAGCTGGAAACAGCAGATTTTTTATGGAATATCCACATAGGCATACAGAGGCCCATTATCAGCAACCATCACTCCTGCACGTTGTGTTAGCTAATCCAAGTTTATCATTTTAAAAGGCTAATTGATCATTAGAAAAACCATTTTGCAATTTTGTTAGCTGAAAACTGTTGTGCTGATTAAAGAAGCAATAAAACTGGCCTTCTTTAGACTAGTTGAGTATCTGGAGCATCAGCATTTGTGGGTTCGATTACAGGCTCAAAATGGCCAGAAACAAAGAACTTTCTTCTGAAACTCGTCTGTCTATTCTTGTTCTGAGAAATTAAAGCTATTCCATGCGAGAAATTGCCAAGCAACTGAAGATCTCGTACAACGCTTTGTACTACTCCCTTCACAGAACAGCACAAACTGTCTCTAACCAGAATAGAAAGAGGAGTGGCAGGCCCCGGTGCACAACTGAGCAAGAGGACAAGTGCATTAGAGTGTCTAGTTTGAGATACGGCAGGTTTCAGACTGAATCTATATGAAACTCAATGTCACAAGACATTGTCGGCCTCAGAAATTCCCAATGTGATACGCTGTTGGGTTGAGACCATAATGGGATTTCGTATCATAATAATTCAGTGATAACTGCATCATGATAACTGTTTTATCATGATAATTGAATTCTTATGAGACAGTAAAGGTTATTTTTGTTTTAATGTAAACGTTGAGAGCACGCAGGAACATACTGTGTAGTTGACAGGAACATGCTGTGTAGTTGACAGGAACATGCTGTATATTTAACAGGAACATGCTGTGTAGTTGACAGGAACATGCTCTGTAGTTGACAGCGTGTTGTGTTGTGTTATTTTGTGTAGTTGTGTAACTGTGTGTTGTGTTCTTGTGTTGCAGCACTGGACGGTGTTTACAGAGGTGACGGAGGTCTTCATCCTGGTCCCGGCGCTGCTGGGGTTAAAGGGCAACCTGGAGATGACACTGGCCTCTAGACTTTCCACAGCGGTGTGTGTGTGTGTGAGAGAGTGTGTGTTGTGTAGGTGCTTGTGTGCAGGTGTGTGCACATTCAGTCATTTCTCTACATCAGGAGGAACAGAGTGGAACTCTAGAAACCATAATGTTAGCGTAATATTCCAGTCAGATAAATCAGTATGAGTAATATCAACATGATCAGCCTGCTGGTGGGCTACTAGTGAACAAATACCAATCACAGGTGTCTTAAAGCAGCAATCAGCAGTTGAAACAACAACAAAGCATCCACCCCACAACTGTTCCGGTATAAAGTGTGAGGATGGGGCTGTAGAATTGTAACCACTCTCAAATTCAAAGACAGAGCTATGTATGCAAGCACTGACCCTCCATGGTATCACAATTAGTTTTAACCATGTTTTTTATGCCTTTATGGTAGAGTGGCCAGAGGAAGTCACTAATCAGTAAAAGGCACATGACAGCCAGCTTGGAGTTTGCCAAAAGGCACGTAAATGACTGACGATGAGAAACAAGATGCTCTGGTCTGATGAAACCAAGATTGAACTCTTTGGCCTGAATGCCATTTTATATTAGTTGACAATACACAGCCAACTCCTACTAGCTAATGATTCATGAACAAGTAACGTTAGCATATCAATAATACACGTTTACCCTTCCCATACGAATCCATAAAATATGAATATGAATTCCATAAAAGCACATTAACGTTATTATACAGTGTCATTCATATTATAATATAGGCTACACAGCTAGGTAATGTTAGCTAGAAAGATATGGAACTAAAGGAGCCTAACGTTACTTCTTATAGTCCAAGGACCTGACATGTTCTGTTTAATGGAGAATTGGTTCTGGAAGCCAAAACAGCCAAATACTCCATCTAAACGTGAATCGATTCTCTAAAAACATAAATCCCTCTACTTTGTACTAATGCAAAAATAATAATAATATTGTACTAATGCAATATACACACTTACTGTACACTGTTAACTTAACACAGTTGAGGCCGACAGTATTTTTCAGTGACAACACGTTTGTGGCGTCCGTCTCCTCTTTACACACAGGTGTTAGGAGACGCAGATAGCTTATTAGCACAGGTAGTCGACTGTCTTCCGTCTGTTTTCCGTAAACGCGCTGTAACGTGGAGATATGGCTGTGTGGGAACACTAAAGGGGTGCATCAATTTAACCTTTTAGTTTTTTGAATATAATTTCTCGCTGATATGAAAGATAAGGTCCTTATGCTTTAAAAACCATACCGCAAGTGATGCGTGTTAATGTTAAGACCGAGCGGCGGGGCGTTTAACAAAACTCCCTCGTACAGAAGATGCCTTTGTCCAATGACTTATTTGTAATCTAATGGAACTGAGAATCATGATCAAGGCTAGCTAAACAACATAATTTCTAAGTCATTATATGAGGTAAAAGCAAATTGAGACTGAAAACGTTGTTAATTCCTTTGGGAGTTCCTTCTTGCCTGGTGGCTCAATGCAGTCAAGCAAAGAAAAGCATTTTGAGATTTAAGGTTACGGCGACAAATTTAGAATGCAACAGGCTGTTACTACAATTACAGGTAACTCAACAAAACAAGTTTCAAATCTAAGAAAAATGTCTGTACATTTCAGCTTTTACAATTTTTACTGTAACAGTGTTGGCTTAACGAAACAATTCTGTTTACACTTTGCTGCTTAGAGGGGGGCAACTGTCAGGCGAGTGTCATGCGGTAGCGGTCGAGAGCTCGCAGCTTTACATTGCAGTAATATGTGTAGCCGAGGGTATTTTGCGAAAAGTCATTCAGATATCATATAAACATGGCATTAGTCATTACAAAATATCTAGAATTTTGTAATGACTAATGCCCCATTGCAAAATGAGTAGAATTGCCGAAAAAATGCTTTAAAACTGCAACATTTTCTCTATGCCAAGTATATTTTCTCTCCACCATCAAGAAGGGGCCACAAAAACGTTTTGCAGCAAGGTGGGGGGCCAAAAAGCCATGGTGAACCCTTTAAAGAACCCGTTTAGGTTCCAGGAAGCACCCTTTTGGGTTCTAACTGGACGTTATCCTAGGAAGACAGCCCAAAAAACCCTTTTGGAACCCTTTTGTAGTGTATTCCTGGAACTATGTGGTAACTAAAATAATTAGCTCTCTGCTGCTCTTAAGCACACCAGTCCACACATTCCTTCCATTGGCTTGTGGGAAAACAGCCTGACAAACACAGCAGAATGTGATAAGCTTTTCCAGTTCTTTCCTGTCCTGACCAATGACTTGTGATGCAGGTGAATTGAGTGTTGGGCTCCCAGATATTGCTGTGGTGGGTAACCCCCATTCCAGGACTAGGGGGAGGAAGGATGGATAAATTGTTTATGTAACAAAGTCTAACTTTATTGCTTTACTTGCTGTTGCCACTTGGTGGCAGCCAGGTGATTGAGTGTGTATGATCTGGCAGATGAACTGTGTATGTCATTTGGTGTAACATTAGCCTTCTTCCGTTCCGCCTAGAGTTATTATTTTTCTTAGAGGATCTTGGCTGGGTCTAGTCGGCCACGTTTCTTTCCACGGAATTACTCATTATCAACAGATTAAGACCTCTGAAAGTTTCCTAATACGCTTATCAAAGAAAAAATAGTTGAATAGCAGAATGCCATCCACATGACCACATCTCTTTCTTCTTTCTTATGAAAATGGTTGTCTTTGTTTAGGGGTTGAGGGGAATCCAGGCTAAGCTCCCTCTCTCTCTCTCTCTCTCTCTCGCTCTCTTTTCTACAAACAGTTGTTTTTGTAACTCTCTGTGATCCTTGCGTTTGAGCCTAATTGACTATTGGAATAATCATATTTAGCTAACACATAGTGTCGAGAGCCAGCTTACTCTAGGCTACTCCCTGACATACATTATTTGCATGGTTTAATGTAAATGTTCATAAAAAACATATTGTCTATTCCTGCTCTCTTTCTCTCTAAGCCTAAAAGAGGGTTGAGTGCTAGGCTAAGAAAAATATAGCGGGGGTACTGTAGCCAGCTACTGTAATTTACTGTCACGCACTAAACCCTTAGAGATGGCTACACACTGCCTTATCTCACCACCAGCTCATAGCCTTCAACGGCAGGGAAAACACACATACACCAACAGAAAAACAACCAGGGCTAAAAGCCTAAGTGTGGCCTATTCTGGCAGAGCCCTTGCTGCCATCATCACACGCCATCAGTGGTGTATGTGTGTGAGCGTATGGTTTCTTTATGGTTTCTTTATTGTTTGAGTGGCTGGTGTGTGTAGTGTAGTAGTGTGACCTGCCCTGTCTCTTATCTCCTTGCCCTGCACCACCTTATCCACCATGCGGCCGACTCCATTTATCTCATCTCTCTCTGTACACACAGGCACATACTGTCATGCTGACACTAAGACAGAGTCGCTGTGACCGAGTCAGGGACACTTCAGTAGTGGTGAGGGAGTAGTGTAGGGATAGTCCAGTATTTGTGTTCAGAGGGAACTGAAGCTCATGTTGAAGCTGAGACTTAGAAGCTAATGTGGTCCGGCTCTGAACCAACTCCTCCCTTTAAAGCTCTTTCTCTATCTCTTTCACTCTCTCTCTCTCTGCTCTCCCTCCTCTCTCCTTCCAAAGCATTCTCTCTGTTTCTGGCAGTCAGGAGCACTCTCATGTGACTAGTCACTAGAGCTTGATGTAGTGTTGTTGCCTGAGGAGTGAGAAGTGTGTGTGTGTGATTAAAAAGCTACTCAGCATCTCACCCTGTTTGAGTACTTAGAAAAAGCATCCTTCCTTCTTGCCTTTCCGAGTATCCTAATCACAGATCTAATATATTTTATATATTCGTTTTTTTATATGATATGGCTTCAGTTGCATAGCTCACCCTATTGGACTATGCATAGTTGTGTAACAGCCTGTAAAGAGCGTCTACAGTAATTTGACCTATTGTATTTTTTACAACATAGCCAGGTAATCAATGGAAGGATCATTGGAAGAAAGGAAGGAAGGAGAGATGTGTTTCAAACACGGCCCCTCTTTCAACCACCCTGTATCTGACAGACACAGATATACACACACACACACCTCTGAACAGAGTGGCCATTAGGCTCATAGCCTCTGACACACTGTCCCTCTGTTGGACAGCCAGTTGATGCTTGAGACTATGCATGAGAGAGACGTGTGCGTGTGTGTACAGAGAGAGATGAGATAAGTGGAGTCGGCCGCAGGGTGGAGGGGTCAGAGCTCCTTTGTAAAGAGAACTGAACCCTGATTGTTCTGACAGAATCCAGGGCCAACAACACAGCGCGTGCACACGCACACACACACGTATTCATGTACACGTATACACACTCAATTGTACATATTCTCACCTTTTGAAATGTAATGATTCTGGTTACTTTTCTTTGATTCAAACCATGGCCAGTCAGACATACAGTATCAGTCAAACGTTTGGACACACCTACTCATTCCAGGGTTTTTCTTTATTTTTACTATTTTCTACAGTGTAGAATATTAGTAAAGACATCAAAACGATGAAATAACACATATGGAATCATGTAGTAACCAAAAAAAGGGTTAAACAAATCTAAATATATTTTATATTTGAGATTCTTCAAAATAGCCACCCTTTGCCTTGATGACAGCTTTGCATACTCTTGGCATTCTCTCAACCAGCTTCATGAGTTAGTCACCTGGAATGCCTTTCAATTAACGCCTAAAATGACATACCCAAATCTGACTGCCTGTAGCTCAGGACCTGAAGCAAGGATATGCATATTCTTGATACCATTTGAAAGGAAACACTTTGAAGTTTGTGGAAATGTGAAATTAATGTAGGAGAATATAACACATTAGATCTGGTAAAAGATAATACAAATATATATACAGTGGGGAGAACAAGTATTTGATACACTGCCGATTTTGCAGGTTTTCCCACTTACAAAGCATGTAGAAGTCTGTAATTTTTATCATAGGTACTCTTCAACTGTGAGTGACGGAATCTAAAACAAAAATCCAGAAAATCACATTGTATGATTTTTAAGTAATTAATTTGCATTTTATTGCATGACATAAGTATTTGATACATCAGAAAAGCAGAACTTAATATTTGTTACAGAAACCTTTGTTTGCAATTACAGAGATCATACGTTTCCTGTAGTTCTTGACCAGGTTTGCACACACTGCAGCAGGGATTTTGGCCCACTCCTCCATACAGATCCTTCAGGTTTCGGGGCTGTCGCTGGGCAATACTTTCAGCTCCCTCCAAAGATTTTCTATTGGGTTCAGGTCTGGAGTCTGGCTAGGCCACTCCAGGACCTTGAGATGCTTCTTACGGAGCCACTCCTTAGTTGCCCTGGCTGTGTGTTTCGGGTCGTTGTCATGCTGAAAGACCCAGCCACGACCCATCTTCAATGCTCTTACTCTCGCGATACATGGCCCCATCCATCCTCCCCTCAATACGGTGCAGTCGTCCTGTCCCCTTTGCAGAAAAGCATCCCCAAAGAATGATGTTTCCACCTCCATGCTTCACGGTTGGGATGGTGTTCTTGAGGTTGTACTCATCCTTCTTCTTCCTCCAAACATGGCGAGTGGAGTTTAGACCAAAAAGCTCTATTTTTGTCTCATCAGACCAAATGACCTTCTCCCATTCCTCCTCTGGATCATCTAGATGGTCATTGGCAAACTTCAGACGGGGATTTTAATCCATGACGGCGTAGTGTGTTACTAATGGTTTTCTTTTAGACTGTGGTCCCAGCTCTCTTCAGGTCATTGACCAGGTCCTGCCGTGTAGTTCTGGGCTGATCCCTCACCTTCCTCATGATCATTGATGCCCCACGAGGTGAGATCTTGCATGGTGCCCCAGACCGAGGGAGATTGACCGTCATCTTGAACTTCTTCCATTTTCTAATAATTGTGCCAACAGTTGTTGTCTTCTCACCAAGCTGCTTGCCTATTGTCCTGTAGCCCATCCCAGCCTTGTGCAGGTCTACAATTTTATCCCTGATGTCCTTACACAGCTCTCTGGTCTTGGCCATTGTGGAGAGGTTGGAGTCTGTTTGATTGAGTGTGTGGACAGGTGTCTTTTATACAGGTCTGTGAGAGCCGGAATTCTTACTGGTTGGTAGGTGATCAAATACTTATGTCATTCTAATTAATTATTTAAAAATCATACAATGTGATTTTCTAGATTTTTGTTTTAGATTCCGTCTCTCACAGTTGAAGTGTACCTATGATAAAAATTACAGACCTCTACATGCTTTGTAAGTAGGAAAACCTGCAAAATCAGCAGTGTATCAAATACTTGTTCTCCCCACTGTATATATATTTTTTTTGTCACATCATCTTTGAAATGCAAGAGAAAGGCCATAATATTACTTAGGTGTCCAGGTGCAATTTTAATTTTGGCCATTAAATGGCAGCAGTGTACGTACAAAGTTTTAGACTGATCCAATGGTCCATTGCATGTCTGCCCAAATGTGCCTAATTGGTTTATTAATACATAACAGTGCACTCTCCTCAAACAATAGCATGGCATTCTTTCACTGTAATAGCTACTGTAAATTGGACAGTTCAGTTAAATTAACAAGAATTTAAGCTTTCTGCTCATATAAGATATATCTATGTCCTTGGAAATGTTATTGTTACTTACAACGTCATGCTAATCACATTGGCGCACGCTAGCTCAACCGTCCCGAGGGCGGGACACCATCCAATAGAGGTTAAAGTTCATTTGTGGAATTTCGTTCCTTTTTAATGCGTTTGAGCCAATCAGTTGTGTTGTGACAAGGTAGGGGTGGTATACAGAAGATAGCCCTATTTGGTAAAAGACCAAGTCCATATTATGTCAAGAACAGCTCAAATAAGCAAAGGTAAATGACAGTCCATCAATACTTTAAGACATGAAGGTCAGTCAAAAATGTAATGAACTTGGAACGTTTCTTCAAGTGCAGTCTCAAAAACCATCAAGCGCTATGATGAAACTGGCTCTCATGAGGACCGCCACAGGAAAGGAAGACCCAGAGTTACCTCTGCTGCAGGTAACTCTAGTTCATTACAGTTACCAGCCTCAGAAATTGCAGCCCAAATAAATGTTTCACAGAGCTCAAATTACAGACACATCTCAACATCAACTGTTCAGAGGAGACTGCGTGAATCAGTCCTTCATCGTCGAATTGCTGCAAAGAAGAAGAGACTTGCTTGAACCAAGAAACACAAGCAATGGACATTAGACCGGTGGAAATATGTCCTTTGGTCTGATGAGTCCAAATTTGAGATTATTTAGTTCCATCCGCCGTGTCTTTGTGAGATGCAGAGTAGGTGAACAGATTATCTCTGCATGTGTGGTTCCCACCGTGAAGCATGGAGGAGGAGGTTTGATGGTGTGGGGGTGCTTTGCTGATGACACTGTCAGTGATTTATTAAGAATTCAAGGCACACTTAACCAGCATGGCTACCACAGCATTCTGCAGTGATACGCCATCCCATCTGGGTGCGCATAGTGGGACTATCATTTGTTTTTCAACAGGACAATGACCCAACACACCTCCAGGCTGTGTAAGGGCTGTTTGACCAAGAAGGAGAGTGATGGAGTGCTGCATCAGATGACCTGGCCTCCAGAATCACCCGACCTCAACCCAATTGAGATGGTTTGGGATGAGTTGGACCGCAGAGTAAATGAAAAGCATTCCAGGTGAAGCTGGTTGAGAGAATGCCAAGAGTGTGCAAAGCTGTCATCAAGGCAAAGGGTGGCTACTTTGAATAATCTAAAATAAAACATATATTTTGATTTGTTTAACATGCTTTTGATTACTACATGATTCTATATGTGTTATTTCATAATTTTGATGTCTTCACTATTATTCTACAATGTAGAAAATAGTAAAAATAAAGAAAAACCTTTTAATGAGTCGGTGTGTCCAAACCTTTGACTGGTAATGTAGTCGTGTGCTGTGATCTTGGTCTCATGGTCACCTGTGTTATAGTGGTGTGTTGTGTTGTGGTCTCTTACGGTCTTCTGTGTCTCTCTCTGCAGGCTAATATTGGTCAGATGGACTCAGCTAAGGACATGTGGAAGATGATTGTTGGAAACCTCGCCCTCATCCAGGTACAGAACACTCTATATCCCACCACACCTGCATGGAACACTGTGGAACACAGAAAACCATTCAACACATTCTCAAACAAAACATGTTTATGGAATGATGGAACACAGACATAAAAAATAACAAAGTAAGTCCAATCACAGCGTGTCCTGGTTTGGTGACATTTTGTTACCATAAATGGACAGAGTCAGATGTATTAGTGCTATTATGTATAATATTTGAGTGGTTCCTGGAAGCCCCCTAACCCCAGCACTTTGGATCCCCGTCTGTCAAATAATCTGCTAGAGGGTATCATTGTGTGCTGGGTCAGCTCACCAGGGGGTAAAGTACTCTCTCTCTCTCTGCCCTCCTTCCAGGTCCAGGCCACGGTAGTAGGGTTCCTGGCGTCCATCGCCGCGGTGATCTTTGGCTGGATCCCCGAGGGAAACTTTAGACTGGGACATGCTATCCTGCTGTGTGCCTCCAGTGTGGCAACCGCATTCATCGCTTCTCTGATACTAGGTACCACTAGTAGAATAATTATATCAATAATACTGTTAAACATTTTTCAGACTGTAATTGTTCATATGCACATGGTAACCCCAGATACGATTTAACAACGATTAAACTGTGATCAAATGAAAATGGACAATATATGTTATACATTTCCATAAAGCTGACTGGTGTGATAAACATTAAGCCCCTCCTTCTGTCTGCAGGGATCATTATGATTGGTGTAATCATTGCATCCAGGAAGGTGGGCATCAACCCTGACAACGTGGCCACGCCCATCGCTGCCAGTCTGGGAGACCTGATCACCCTCTCTCTGCTGGCTGGCATCAGCACAGGACTGTACAAGGAGCTGGGTACACACACACAGACACAGACACACACACACACACACACACACACACACAGACACTTGAGATCACAGAATTAAATAGAACACATAGTACATGCTTGAGATACAGACACACTCAAACACTTATCACATACACACATCTCACCAACATCCACTCTGCATTATACTTATCTGTCTCACCCCAGGGTGTGAGTGTGACTGAGTATCTGAACAGCCTTTTCAGGCAGCAAAAGTCCCAATTGAAAAACTCGACCCTTCCTGGCTTGACACTAATCGAAGGGATCTTATTTTAACATAGGCCTACTTGAGGTTTGATTCCACCACTAACCTGACAGTGGTAGGGAATGTGTGTCTAAGTGAGACCCCACAGCTATGCCATCTACTGTTAGCTCAGTGATGAAGTGTGTATAGCGTAACAATGATGCTGACTCCTGTGTGTGTTCTCTTATAGAGTTTAACGACTATGCCAACCCGTTGGTGTGTGCTGTGTTTGTGGCGCTGACCCCTCTGTGGGTGCTGATCGCTCAGAGGATCCCCTCCACCAGAGAGGTGCTCTACTCAGGCTGGGAACCTGTCATCATTGCCATGGCAATCAGCAGGTGCAAGCCCTATGTCTCTCCTCTCTCACCTGTGTCTCACCTACCTTTCATCTGTGTCACTGTTCTCCCACCTGTTTCACCTTCCTCTCATCTCTCAACTGTGTCTGTCCTGTGTCTCACCTCCCCTCCTCTGTGCTCTCCTCAGTGTTGGGGGTCTCATCCTAGATAAGACCGTGTCCAACCCCAACTTCGCTGGCATGGCTGTCTTCACTCCTGTTATCAACGGTAAGACTCTCTCCTGGCACTGAATACTCTGCACCCAACCACTCATACACAACCACTCATACACAACCACTGATACAGTGCATTCTGAAAGTATTCAGACCCCTTGACTTATTTCACATGTTTTATGTTACAGCCTTATTCTAAAATGTATGAAATAGTTTTTTTTCCTCATCAATCTACACACAATACCCCATAATGACAAAGCAAAAATGAAGCACCTTTGGCAGCGATTACAGCCTCAAGTCCTCTTGGGTATGAAGCTTGGCACACCTGTATTTGGGGAGTCTCTCCCATTCTTCTCTGCAGATCCTCTCAAGCTCTGTCAGGTTGGATGGGGAGCATCGCCGGGCTCTGGTTGGGCCACTCAAGGACATTCAGAAAATTGTCCCGAAGCCACTCCTGCGTTGTCTTGGCTGTGTGCTTAAGGTCGTTGTCCTATTGGAAGGTGACCTTCACCCCAGTCTGAGGTCCTGAGCGGGTTTTCATCAATGATTTCTCTGTACTTTGCTCCGTTCACCTTTGCCTCGATCCAGACTAGTCACCCAGTCCCTACCGCTGAAAAACATCCCCACAGCATGATGCTGCCACCACCTTGCTTCACCGTAGGCATTGTGCCAGGTTTCCTCCAGAGAATCTTGTTTCTCATGGTCTGAGAGTCTTTAGGTGCCTTTTGGCAAACTCCAAGCGGACTGTCATGTGCCTTTTACTGAGGAGTGGCTTCCGTCTGGCCACTCTACCATAAAGGCCTGATTGGTAGAGTGCTGCAGAGATGGTTGTCCTTCTGGAAGGTTCTCCCATCTACACAGAGGAACTCTGGAGCTCTGTCAGAGTGGCCATCGGGTTCTTGGTCAACTCCCTGACCAAGGTCCTTCTCCCCCGATTACTCAGTTTGGCCAGGCAGCCAGCTCTAGGAAGAGTGTTGGTGGTTACAAACTTCTTCCATTTAAGAATGATGAAGGCCACTGTGTTCTTAGGGACCTTCAATGCTGCAGACATTTTTTGGTACCCTTCCCCAGATCTGTGCCTCGACACCATCCTGTCTCGGAGTTCTACAGACAATTCCTTCGACCTCATGGCTTGGTTTTTGCTCTGACATGCACTGTCGACTGTGGGACCTTATATAGACTGGTGTTTGCCTTTCTAAATCATGTCCAATCAATTGAATTTACCACAGGTGGACTCCAATCAAGTTGCAGAAACATCTCAAGGATGAACAATGGAAATGCACCTGAGCTCAATTTCGAGTCTCATAGCAAAGGGTCTGTGATATTTGCAAACATTTCTAAAAACCTTTTTTCACTTTGTCATTATGGGGTATTGTGTGTAGATTTTATTTATTTAATCAATTTTAGAATAAGGCTGTAACGTAACAAAAAAAAAGGGGTCTGAATCCAAATGCACAGTATACTATGTCTGTCTCATATGTGTGCTGTATTGTGTGTATGCCAGGTGTGGGAGGTAACTTGGTAGCAGTGCAGGCCAGTAGAATCTCCACCTATCTGCACATGAACGGTATCCCCATGGGAGACCCTGACCCCAACCCCAGGAAATGCCCCACTCCCTGCACCTCATTCTTTGGCTCCAGTGAGTATTGATTCGTTTTATAGAAAGGTGCAATATTGACTGATATTTACATAATTGATTTCTCTCTCTCTCTCCCTCTCTCTCTCTCTCTCTCTCTCTCTCTCTCTCTCTCTCTCTCTCTCTGCCAGATGTGAACTCTCGTTCGGCGCGGGTGCTCTTCCTCCTGGTTGCTCCAGGTCACTTGGTCTTCCTCTACACCATCAACTCCATGCAGGGAGGACACACCACGCTAACATCCATCTTCATAGCCTTCTACATGGCTGCTGCACTACTGCAGGTACACACACACTCACACACACACACACACACACACACACACACACTCACACTCCCACACCCTCACGACTCTCCCTCTCTGTCTCTAGGTGTTGATCCTGTTGTACCTGGCTGACTGGATGGTCCACTGGATGTGGAGTAGGGGGATGAACCCTGATAACTTCTCTATTCCCTACCTGACTGCACTGGGAGATCTGCTGGGGACTGGCTTCCTGGCCCTCTGCTTCCATGTCCTCTGGCTCATTGGAGACAGAGACACCGACGTGGGAGACTAAACACACACACCTGGACAGCATACATACACAGCATCAATGCCGGATCACCTTAAACAACCTGAACAACTGAATTGTACAGTATCTCCCTCTGGACATCAGAACCACAGAACAACTGAATGACTTTCAGACCCGGACCTCAACCCTGACCCCTTGACCCCAATCTCCCCCTAAACCCCTCCCCTGGGTCGCAGACTACGCCATTTTTTCTTTATTTGACTAAATAAGAGTTCTACTACTATTGTTTTTATTGTTATTATGATGACAATTATTATAATAATTATTGGTAATAGTGAATTTGATATGAATCTATATCTGTTTTACCGTTGAGCGGAAGAATCCTCATTATTTTAAATGGGGAGATTCTCCCTTGGGCCAGTCACATTGGCAGCATTTGTAAAGATGAGGTCAATCTTAAAGACTTGAAATGAAGACAGACAGACAGCAAAACAACTCACACAAGCCTAGAATGCTTAATCACCAAGTGCTATACGTATAAAGAGATTAATGAATTTTTAAAGGACCCTTTCAATTTGCCTTGAAAGGGAGTAGTGATTCAGTGATTCAGTGGGGGCAGCTCCACAAGGGCCCGGACCAGAATGTAGAGACCTGAATCCGCTCAGGTAACAACCCTCCAACCCTGTCAGAAGATGTCTGAACACTAACCTGAAGTTTTAACAGCTCTGGGTAGAAGTTGCCCTTAAGCACAGATCTAGAAAACATAACTGACCCTGTATCAGTGGTGAGGTGCCAGATCGTAAGGTCATATGCCACATTATGTTTCATAGGTCTCCAAGGAGGTTCCAGATCGTACGGTCAGGTGCCACATTAAGCTTCACATTATGTTTCACACTCAGTTGGAGGGTTGTTTCTTGAATTAAAGTCAACCGCAATTCTTGCCAACCATGTCCTTAGTGGTCCTTGAGGCAGCAGAGTTCAATAACAAGGTCTCAACACCTCCTTGTTCTCCCCTAAATCCACCTAAAGGGCTACAATTGTGAAATTTCTTCAATTAAATTGTTATTTCTACTTTGTTTACTTTGTTTGCACACAAACACTTAGAGACAGAAAATTGTGCTTTGTTTGTCAGGTTTTTGTCAGCCTGTCGGTTACACAAACACACAAAACTCTACTGATCACTGGGTTCACTGAGGCTAGAGTGGCCTTACTGGGAGGTCAGAGAGGGTAGGGACAGAGTGCTTATTGAGACAGGCCATTCCAGGTGACATCCTCTCCAGTGCAAGGACTTAGGAGCATCTGTAAAAGGGTGGTGAAAGTTATCCACTTGATCACGCTGTTGCCTAATGCTGTAGTGACAAGACCTGTTTGGTGTGTTCTGGGTTTCATTAGTTAGTGAGGAAAGACAGGATGTTGAGGGAGGAATTGTCAAACCAATATTGCCTGCTTATGAATATCATATAAAAATGTTCTTTCTGTCTCTCGCTCTCTCGATCTTTCTCGAATGGTACAAACAACGTCAGCGATCTTCTTGAGTTGAAGCAACTCAAGGCCTGTCCATGCTGACTACCACACTTCCTTAATGCCTGCTGTGCATTGTACACACACACACCGTGCAGCTGACCTACAATATCTGCCACATAGACACCATGCTTCAAAATGGCCTCCTATCCTACCCTCATTTACATACTGTCAGTATAGACACTCTAATTCTCATAAGAAACGGAGCCCAGCTTGATGGTGAAATGCATGTGTTATCATCTGATGCTTTGTTATCTGGTGTTCGATTTATGTTGTTTTAAGGGGCCAGCAGAGTGCATGTGCAGGGCACATAACATGAATATACAAAACTTGTGCATTATGAATTAAGTTTCCTTCTCTTTAAAATATAATGTTTTCCTTCTTAGGTTTGTGACACATTTGACAAAGTTGAAGTTGTGTCTGTTATTAGATTTCTTCTTTAACTTCATTATTTTTCCTAATCCTTCTGTGATCTTATGTGTTAGTCATAGTCATAGAGAATGATTATGTCGTTTATGATTGAGGCAGCCCCAGTGGGGTATATAGTGTCAGTGTGGAAAGTACTGTAATATACACAAACAGGCTCCAGAGGGCGACATTGTCATGAGTGAATATGAGATAGTGCTGATAGTGATCGAGGCTCTGTTCACTATTCCCTTCATCTAGGTTCTAGAACCTGTATCCAAGATTCTAATGTAGAACCAGTGTATTCTAGAATTTGTATTTTCTTTATTCTAGAACCTGTGTCCTCTAGATTCTAGAACCTGTATTAACTGTACATGATTATAGAATATATACCTTCTGGATTCTAGAGCCTGTATCCAAGATTATATTCTAAAACCTGTCCTCTGGATTCTTGAAGCGGAACCCTGGATCTAGAACCTGGGTTCTCTCTGCTGTCTTACTGAACCTGTGCCAGCGTTCTGCCCCAGTACAGATAAGAGGTTGTGAATACTTCCTTCAGTGGGAAGGAATGCTTTGTCTATTTATTTTTAGATGCACACAAAGCAAATTGTACATAGTATATTTATTCTATAAATAAGGCATTTATTTTTCATTTAATTTTGTCTCGGTTCTGTGTCGCTGTTTTTGTTTTTGTAATTGTTTTTCATTTTCTTTTTTTTCTTTATTTTGTTCGTCCTTTTTTGGGATTGTATCCGGCCAGTAGAGCTTCAGCGCTGCCACCGTAGATTAGCGGCTAAGCTAACAATCAGAACAGTGTGGTGCCTAACATCTGATGAACCTCACACACCTCACATCCCCTGCCCTCGGTCAGGGACCCAAACATAGAAGGCCTTAACCTATCAGGAGCCAGGCTCACCACAGAGTAGCGTCTCTTTAATTAGCTTTTATTAATCACTGACATAACTTGATTTGATGTTGTAATGTAATGAATGAATGAGCAGTCTATGAGAGAGGCTGCATGGCCGTTACAGCTGCAGTGGTTGGGAATCACTAAGGCCAGAACCTTCAATTGAGAACACATAGATGGATATTGTAAACAGAAGGCTCTAACTAGAACAGACTAGTGGTTAGACAACACAGAGGTATAACGGACTGATAATTTCTCTATAACCCCATCCCTCAACCCTCACCCCCACCTCCCACAGACACACACACTACTAGGTCAAACTGTCCATACAGATATATTGGTTACACACACAAGCATACACTGTATTTGGAACTATGTGCTCCCCCTGATGTAACCCTGTAACTGTAGTGGGGTTCCTCTCTGCAGGACTTGATAAATTGCTGGAAATAAAGGACTATATTATTTCGTACCACTCTTCTGTATTGCTGTGGTCTTCTGTGAGTCACTCGGTGTTTGTGTGGGATTGTATGGGGGGCTATACCTGAGTTAAGAGCTGGACGTCAAGTGTGTGTGTACGTCAGGTGAGGTTATGCCTTTCTGAGGATACAGTGTAATGTATCATTGATATGGGGCAATGAGTGGCCATGCTCAGATATCATAAAAAGGTCAGAGTATCTCTATCCCTCTCTCTTTCGCTCACTCAGTCACTCACACACACACACACACACACACATGATTTTTGCTTTCAGCTGGTTCACAAACAAAAACACACACATGCACCATGAGTTCTGGTTCTCACAGTCATATCAGAGATAGAACTGCCTGAGCTCTGAGCTCATATTGAGCACTAAGTACAATGTAGCAGCTGAATCTTGTGAAGACACCTGTTGTGAGTCCCTATAATCAACCACAGTAGATATGCATTTGAATAGCGAAAAAAACATAGTATACTACTAAATGCACATTTTATGATGTTTTATTAATGTATTAATAGTCCTCTATAATAACTGCAATAATTAGAATGTTACATTTTTATAAATCATGTCTCCCGGGTCCCTCGTGAAAAGATTTGTAATCTCAATGAGAGATTTGATAAATAATGAATAGAGTATAAAGTACTGTACCTGATGTAGAGTAAGCAGTGTATCTAATGTACAATCAGAAGGCATACATACACAGTCATCACACAACATACACTAGTGTTCTGCTCTACAAAACTTTAAACTAGACTAACAAAACATGTCAAATGACACAGAAAAAAAAAAACATTACATAGCTAATCATACTTGTCCCATTAGTATAATTATTAATATATACTGTAAATGTGCATAAATAATTATGATTGTGTCATAAGTGCCATGTTAGTAACAAACGCAACATAACAGACAGAGATGAATGGCTAAAGCTGCTGTGTAAATACAGCAGTACACAGACAGAGACTGTTATAGACCCAGAGCAATGGAGATCAACCTGTAGTATATTCCTCTCATATCTGCAGTCTACTCCTGAGGAAGTGGTATATAAGAGGAAGTGGTATAGAAGCATGCTGTGGATGTAGACCAGTTATGAAGTGTCCATGGAGGGGAGTTGGAGAGTTTGGGGAGAAGAGAGGGTTGTGTGTTTGCGCAACAGAATATGAGCAGGGGGTTTAGTGGTGCTTGAGGTTCTCTGACTGGCAGACACAGCTACTCGTGCCTCTCCTCCTCCCCTGCCACCTTCCCCTCCCACTCCTCCCCCATTTTGCAGAAGCTCATTGGATGAGAGCTGGGCACAGAAGGCATTGGCCACCTGCAGCACATGGGATGGGCCATGTCCACTCCTGCTGCAGACATCCAGAGTGTCCATCAGCATCTTCCCCAGAGACCTTTGAGAGACACCCTGCCCAGAGAGGATGGAGAGAGAAAGGTCAGGGTGGGAAAGGCTTGGCTCATACACAGGTCATTACACACACTAAACCACTAGGTGGCACTCCAGAACTAGAAAGGCTCCTATAACACTCAAAACGTTTTGAGGACCTGTTTGTGGTTACTGCTTGGGTATGTATACAGTACCAGTCAAAGGTTTGGACACACCTAATCATTCAAGGCTTTTTCATTTTTACTATTTTCTACATTGTAGAATAATAGTAAAGACATTAAAACTATGAAATAACACATATGGAATCATGTAGTAACCAAAAACGTGTTCTACAAATCTAAATATATTTTATATTTGAGATTCTTCAATTTGCCACCCTTTGCCTTGATGACAGCTTTGCATACTCTTGGCATTCTCTCAACCAGCTTCACCTGGAATTTTTTCCATCAGTCTTGAAGTAGTTTCCATACATGCTGAGTACTTGTTGGCTGCTTTTCCTTCACTATGCGGTCCAACTCATCCAAACCATCTCAATTGGGTTGAGGTTGGGTGATTCTGGAGGCCAGGTCATCTGATGCAGTACTCCATAACTCTCCTTCTTGGTCAAACAGCCCTTACACAGCCTGGAGGTGTGTTGGGTCATTGTCCTGTTGAAAAACAAATGATAGTCCCACTAAGCGCAAACCAGATGGGATGGCGTATCGCTGCAGAATGCTGTGGTAGCCATGCTGGTTAAGTTTGCCTTGAATTCTTAATAAATCACAGACAGTGTCACCAGCAAAGCACCCCCACACCATCACACCTCCTCCTCCATGCTTCATGGTGGGATCTACACATGCGGAGATCATCCATTCACTTACTCTGCGTCTCACAGAGACACAGCGGTTGGAACCAAAAATCTCAAATCTAGACTCATCAGACCAAAGGACATATTTCCACCAGTCTAATGTCTATTGCTTGTGTTTCTTGGTCCAAGCAAGTCTCTTCTTATTATTGGTGTCCTTTAGTAGTGGTTTCTTTGCAGAAATTTGACGATGAAAGCCTGATTCACGCAGTCTTCTCTGAACAGTTGATGTTGAGATGTGTCTGTTACTCTGTGAAGCATTTATTTGGGCTGCAATCTGAGGCTGGTAACTCTAATCCAATTTGTAAGTCGCTCTGGATAAGAGCGTCTCCTAAATGACTAAAATGTCAATGTAAATATAATGAACTTATCCTTTGCAGCAGAGGTAACTCTGGGTTTTCCTTTCATGTGGCGGTCCTCAAGAGAGCCAGTTTTATCATAGCGCTAGATGGTTTTTGAGACTGCACTTTATACCACCCCTACCTTGTCACAACACAACTGATTGGCTCAAACACATTAAGAAGGAACTCAATTCCACAAATTAACTTTTAACAAGGCACACCTGTTAATTGAAATGCATTCCAGGTGACTACCCATGAAGCTGGTTGAGAGAATGCCAAGAGTGTGCAAAGCTGTCTTCAAAACAGAGGGTGGCTTCTTTGAAGAATCTCAAATATAAAATATATTTTGATTTGTTTAACACTTTTTTGGATACTACATGAATCCAAATGTGTTATTTAATAGTTTAAGTTCATCCAAATTTTTTACTGGGACTGTATGTGTCATGTAATGTAACCTTTATTTAACTAGGCAAGTCAAAGACAAATTCTTATTTACAATGACAGACTAACTACATGGTCTGACCCTGGAGCAAATTAGGGTTAAGTGCCTTGCTCAAGGACACAGACAGGTTTTTTCACCTTGTCCGCTCAGGTATTCGAACCAGCGACCTTTCGGTTACTGGCCCAATGCACTAACCTCTAGCCTACCTGCCGCCCAAATGTGTACCTTGATATGTAGCTGCAGTAGCAGTGTTAGTGTGTCTGTCAGTTTCTCCTCCAAAAGTGACAGACGTACTCTCTCAGTCTCCACCATCTGAACCTCCAACCTCAACCCCTCCACCTCCTCATGTATCTGAGAGAGAGAGAGAGAGAGAGAGAGAGAGGGAGAGAGAATGAATGGAATTAAAAAATGGATAGTGGACCGGGCCAGACAGGCTTCCATTGGTCTGCTTGAATAGAGCTAATACAGTATTAGTTGTGGCTGAAGTACTCTCACACACACCATCTGCTGCACACTTCAGATGTGGTAAACAAGGAAATGTAGAACTGTCTCCTACTGGCCTCTAGTTCTCTATATGTTCCAGGATCAATTCCAAGTCATACTTTTTTCTTTCTCTTTGGAGTGAGCTAAATAAAAATGGAATTGGCCCTAAGAACCCCTCTCTATTTCTCTCTCACCTTCTCTAACTCTGTCTCTCGCTCCTCCTGATAAGTGTGACCTCTGCGGCCCTGCCCCCTGGGGATCGTGAGGAGGTCATTGCCATGGAGATTGTTCTGGTTGTCAAGGAGGAGGTTCTGGGAGAGTAGCAAATGGTGGGCTGTTGTATTCTGACAACTGGAGAGGAGAAGAAGAGAGTCAGCTACGTGTGTGTGAGTGTGTGTGTGTGTGTGTGTGTGTGTGTGTGTGTGTGTGTGTGTGTGTGTGTGTGTGTGTGTGTGTGTGTACCGTGCACTCACCCTTTACCACAGCTGTGCAGTCTGTTGATGAACCTCTTCACCTCCAACAGGCAGCACTGCCCTTCCTCCCTCCCCCTCTCCTCCTTCCTCCTCTCCTCCCTATCCCTCTCTTCCTCTTCCTCATCAGAGGCCGCTTTCCCCTCCACCGCTCGATGGAGGCAGGTGTCGTCCACGGGCTCTTGTGTCGGTGAGGCGTGGCTTCCTCTGCATGTGCACTGTGATCTGAGAGGTCAACATTTAGGCACAGTGTGGGTCAAATTTCACTATGTGTGTTCACGTTTGTGTATGTGTGTGCATGTGTGTGTTGCTGGTGGGTGTGTACACTACAGTAGTAAAGGTCTCTTATGTTTCATGGTGAGAGAATTACAGCTCCACACTGTTAGCCAAGCTGTTAAACCACCACAGATACCACTACCAGAGAGAGGCAAGGCCTTTGTCTTGCCCCACTAATGACTACTTTACATTTCAACACACACTCATAAATGTGTCCTCAATTAATAATACATTGCTGTTTATTTGGTTAATATACTGCATCAGGATTGTAGAGGACAGAGCCTATGCTGGGTTGTTGCTATGTTGTTGCTGTTGGTGATGTAGGCTACAGTGATGTGATATAGAGTTGAATATTAACCAAACATAATCCCATTTATTCAGCCCCCTATATCCCAGTGTGGTGGACCTCCAGGCCCAGACTTGGGGACGAGGGTGTAGTTTAGTCTACCTGTACTCTTGAATGTCTGTTTCCAGCTGTGTGACTCTGCTCTGGAGCTGAGGGACCTTCTGAGCCTGTTTCTGGATCAGTCTCACCTTCTGGAGCCCCTCTCTGAGAGCCCCCCTCGCCTCTTCTGTTCTCCGCCTGTCAATCAGACAATCAATCAGACAGTCAACAATCCAATCAACCAGCCATTATATTAATCAATCAACTAATCAAAAAACTAATCAGTCAGTCAAAACCAACCTGATCTCAGCGTTCTCCTGCCGTAGACGAGACCCCACACCCTCCAGCCTGCGAGCCTCCCCATAGGCCCAGCCAAGCTCCTCTTCCAGCCGCTGGTTGAACCTGATTGCCTCCTCCAGCTGTCCGTCACGTGAGGAGCGAATCAGCTGCAGCTCCCTGAGGATAGGGTCTTTGGAGCCCCGTCTCCCTGCTACCCTCTCTTTCCCCACCCCACACCCTCGGCCCTGGAGATTTGGATTTGGGATCACTTCTTTTGGGGGGTTAGGTGCACCTCTCTCTCGTCCCTGGGCATTTGGAATTGGTATGTTTGAGGGTGTACGCATGTTTGAAGTCGCTACATTGCAGTGGTGCATGGTAAGCCTGACTGGGTCCCTCTGTCGTCGTAATGCAACCTCCAGAGCCAGGCAGCGAGCATCACTGCCCTGTAGAGCAGAGCGTAGGTCCTCCACCAGCTCCCTCAGAGCCACACACTCTGCTTCTGTCTGGCCTAGAGCTGGGAGAGAGGACGATTGTTCATATGTCCTGGTGTTAGTGTCCTCAGTTGGAGATAACACATCAGGATTCCTTCCTAATGAGTGAGCTCAGAAGATAATGTAGCAATTGAGGTGCTGGGGTCAGCTGGAGCACAGCAGGGTTTGAATCTGCAACCATAACAGTTCAGACATTTTAGCAGAGTTCAGTTCATATGCTACAGCCAATTGCTTACCTGTCTTATGATGTAGTTCTGATGAACCACTTTCATGGTTGTGCGCCTTGGGCGCAGGCCTCCTCCCGGTTTTGTCTCTTGTGAGGTCGAAACTGACACATTTCCTTCGCCGGACCCGCGGCCACCGAAGCCGGATCTCGCGCTCAATGTGCTCTGTCTCCTCGGTAACGGGGAGTCGCATGACCCCCGGTCCAGTTCCATCGCGCGCTCGGACGCGGAAATACCCGCATAGCCGCGAATGGAAGTCCCTAAAGGCCAGCTCGCGAGGGAGCCCAGAGCAGATATCTTGTGCCTCCTCATCATCTCCCTCCTCTTCCTTCTCTCTATCCCATGTCTCCATTTTCTCTCCGATAAGCCCCAGCACTGAGCAAAGCACAGTGAAGTCCTCTGCCGAGACCACGTCGTCTTGTTTGGGGTAGACCAAGTGGTGAAAGACCTCCTGGAGGTACTGGTCAATCCCCATGGCCAGGACCACTATCTCGTTCTCCACGCCGGGGTCGGGACAGTGATGGTGGGCCAGAGCGCTCCGCAGCCATTCGCTCTGACGCGCAGCCCTTGGAGAGGACTGGAGAGATAGCGTTGCTACTGTACCTCTTGAGCTCTTCATGGTGGAGACGAGAAGGTGTTTTGCCTACTAATTATATGACAAAATAATGTCCTACCCAACACGGCTAAAACATGTCCCGGAGCGCGAGGAGAGAACCTGTTCCTCCAAGTTGTACAGTGCTTTCGCAGTTCATTACTCAGAGCGAGAGATCCCAAACTTTCAACTAAAACGCAGGTATATCTCTAAAAATATTAAAATACACCATCGAACTCACCTAGGCCTTATAATTCTCTAACGTTTCGTGGTATATTAGATATTTAGCATCTAAGTCGTGTCTTCACATTGCGTAGAGACTCCTACCTCTTTCAACAGCAAAATGTGTGTGTGTGTGTGTTGTGTGCGCCAGGACTGGGGCGGTGAAATCCTTCAAGACACAATTCGGCTCCACCCGCGCAGAGCTAACTGTGCGTGTATGTGTGTGTCTGTGTGTGTGTGCAGTGGCGTCATGCACCCCAAAAGTCTGAGAGGGCACAAAGTAGGAGAAGATGGCTGGAGGTTGCCCCTCTTCCTTCAATTTGAATTTCTTTCCGTTTTCAAACACCTGAAACAGCTTTATCCTGCAATTAGAGATATAATCATTATGCTTTCTTCTATGTAAAAAAAGAATTAAATGAATATATACACTGGGGGCCAAAAGTTTGGAATATTACTCATTCAAGGGTTTTTCTTCATTTGCACTATTTTTTACATTGTAGAATACAAGTGAAGACATCAGAACTATGACATAACAGATATGGAATCATGTAGTAACCAAAAAAGTGTTAAACAAATCAAATTATATTTTATATTTGAGATTCTTCATCTCAAAATATAAAATATATTTTTTTTTAAGGTTGGGAGGTTGGGAGATTGGGAACCTATCTAGGTTAGCTAAAGCTAGTTATGAGGTTGGGAGATTGGGAACCTATCTGGGTTAGCTAAAGCTAGTTATGAGGTTGGGAGATTGGGAACCTATCTAGGCCAGCTAAAGCTAGTTATGAGGTTGGGAGATTGGGAACCTATCTGGGTTAGCTAAAGCTAGTTATGAGGTTGGGAGATTGGGAACCTATCTGGGTTAGCTAAAGCTAATTATGAGGTTGGGAGATTGGGAACCTATCTGGGTTAGCTAAAGCTAATTATGAGGTTGGGAGATTGGGAACCTATCTGGGTTAGCTAAAGCTAATTATGAGGTTGGGAGATTGGGAAACTATCTAGGCTAGCTAAAGCTAGTTATGATGTTGGGAACCTATCTGGGTTAGCTAAAGCTAGTTATGAGGTTGGGAGATTGGGATCCTATCTAGGCTAGCTAAAGCCAACTTTATAAAATTGCGAGGTGGCTAGTAGTATTACATAGAAACAACAATAACATTTTTAAACAGGACAAATCCGAGGGGGCATATGCCCTGTGCCCGCTATGGGCATGACACGTCTGTGTGTTGTGTCACTAAATGTGTGATACATAGAGATGGTGTCCCTCCATTCAAAGAAAGAGAATGATCTAATTGAGTCATGAAGGTTTTTGTTTCAGTGGTACAACTTGTGTATGACAATCTGACAGGACACCTGATACCCAAACACATCAGAGACACACGCCAACACTCCCTGTCACCCAATCAACACACACACACAAACACACATACTTTTAGCTAAACGTAGGACACACATTCTCCCACTTCCAGCGAATCCCAGAGGACATCAAGCACCTCTGAGCGGAAATACCTTTCCCCACCCTCATGGCTACTCATCACATACCTGACAGCTACAACAAAAACACTACACAGGATAACACACACATGTGCATGAGTGCAAGTGCAAACACACACACACACACACACACACACACACACACACACACACACACACACACACACACACACACACACACACACACACACACACACACACACACACACACACACACACACACACACACACAACCTACTCTAATTTCAGGCTTAATGCGTTTGCTGTAACATCCCACATATGGAATGAACCTTACCAAGAAACAATTTCCCTATAGTGCTAGGGTAATAAGATAAGAGAGAGGCGCACCTTAGTTTAACACACACACACCGGCTATAACTAATGTACAAGTCTGAGAGGTGAGTCACCTGGTAAAGTCATTCATTGTTCCTTGACTCAGCGACACTTGGTTTGTTTTGTCTTTACTTCTACCAGTATGCATGTGGCGTTCCTTTTCTACAGCTCAATTTCAGTTTCAGATTCAAAGTGAATCAATGTGAAGTTAGATAATATTTAGTATATTTTCTGCTTTGTAAAGGAAAGCTGAAGTTGAATATGGGTTTATTAAGAGTCTGGAGTCAGTTTTACCAAATCCATCCTGATTTTCTACGGGAAGTAGCCTAGTGGTTAAGCGCATTTGACCAGTGAACTGAAAGGTCGCTGGTTCAAATCCCTGAGCTGACTAGCTGACTAATCTGTTGATGTGCCCTTGAGCAAGGTACTTGACCCTAATTGCTCTGGATAAGAGTGTCTGCTAAATGACTGAAATATGGAGATGTTTCTGTTTTGTGACCTCCCCCCAGTGATCAGGACATCCGTCTGTCCGTCTGGCCTGTTAACTGTTGTTGTGTCTGGCAGGCCATCTAGTGGGTGATGTCAGAGGTCTGGTCCGGGCTACTGAGGCCTACATCTACAGAATTACATCCTCTGATCATCACAGAGAGATGTCACACACAGACACAGACCCTCACACACTAACCCACGTTCAAATACACACACACCAACTCAAGCACACACTCACACAAAGACAAGATCAACGATGACCTATTTTATATGGACAAGTGAAGACATGCAGTAGCTCCATATACCTTTCTCTGTCTATGTCTGACTCCATCCCTCAGTCTCTCTGTCTATCTCTTTACCTGGATGTGGGGGGTTTACTGAACTGGACGTTCATCAGAGCAATTCCTATCATCTCTGACATGGGGAAGGTCTGACAGAGCTTAGTGAGATCTGTAAGTAAAATCACCATTGGATCCAATGGCAGCTGACATGGTTAATCAGTTAGTGACTTAGTTTGGTAGAATTACAGTGCAGTGCATGTCCCATCTTGAATGATTCTCTCAAGGGGTAACGGGGTGAGAGTTGTCCGCTGAAAGAAAGAAAGAAAGAAAGAAAGAAAGAAAGAAAGAAAGAAAGAAAGAAAGAAAGAAAGAAAGAAAGAAAGAAAGAAAGAAAGAAAGAAAGAAAGAAAGAAAGAAAGAAAGAAAGAAAGAAAGAAAGAAAGAAAGAAAGAAAGAAAGAAGCAAGTGGAAAAGAGCGAGAGAAAGAAGGAGAGAGAGAGGTGTCCCATAGTTCTAGCGAGGGAGATTCAGCCAGTATTTCCCAGCCTCAGGGCTCGTTCTGAGAAGATAATCACATTACTGTACAGGGATGGGCTAACACACACACTCCCCCATACACACTCCCGAATGCATGCACACACACACATGCTCACACAAACACACACACACAAACAAACACACGTACACACACACCATGCCCACCCACAGGGAAAGGCAAACCCCCTTCAACCTGTTAACCATTACCTGTCAGAGAGAAGCTTGGGGGTTTAAACCTGTTGACTCCCAGCTGTCACTCATACCAGAAAACAACTTCTAGCCCCTCCCCTTAGCCCCCTACCCCATCACTGTTGGTAGACATGAAAGGATCCCCCAGCCTGGACACATGCGTACACACACACAGACACAGACAGACACACACACATACACACACCACACACACCACACACACACCACACACACCACACACATCACACTCACACACACAGGTCTCTCCCCCTGCAGGATCCAGAGCCTGTAGGCTAATTTGTAGCTGATGTGTTGCTGGGGAAGCACAGCTTTGTCCAACCCAGTGGAGAGTAACAGTCCTTTCAGGCCTGCAGTGGCTCTAAGCCCCCACGACACAGCTGCTGTCTGTTTAAGGTGAAAAGGCCTGGGCTGCAAATTAAAGGATGGAAGACAAACAAAGGGGTAATAATGGAGGGAGGGATGGAGGAGAGGGAGTAGAAAAAGGGGGGCATGGGGATGGAGAAGGGTCGGGGAAAGAAGAACGGAGCAGTGTGTGTGTGTGTGTGTGTGTGTGTGTGTGCGTGTGTCGAAAGAGCAGAAGGTGGCTGTAAGGGGATGTGGCCTGTTGTTCACCTTTAAGGGGTGGAGTTAGGGTAAGGGTTAACAGTATAGCGCTCGCTAGCTTTTAGTCCTAAAAACTGAAACTAGTTAGCCATGGCTCGTTGGTCAAAGCCGAAAAACGCAGAAAATAAGGTCTGAGATTAACGTCTTATAGAAAATGTGTTCTATGAGATAATAACAGTCAGTTAACATGACCTTTATGAATCATGAAGCCTTTATGTGCTTGTTTTGATTACATAAATGCTTCCAAATTCATAGAAAGTGATTAGCTGATGAAGATGACCTAATAGAACAAAATGTACTGTATAAGATCTCCTAAGCCTGTGTTTACCACATACCTTATTTCCAGTGTTAATCAAAAAAACGTCTAAAACCCCATTAATTTACCCATAGACTGAACAACAAGCCATGGTGGAGTTAGCCTCCTTTAGTGCTTACAAAAAGATGCCATTACTATTGCTCTCTATTGATGGGGTTTGAGTTAAGTCTTTGTGTTCACTACCATATGGCCCACTGAGTTCAACAATAGATCAAGATATGCACAAATACTCACATGGTCACTCACCCAGACCTCACACACACACACACATACACAATCACACACTCCCTCATCCACCAACCACATGCTTATTATTTGAAGTTGTTACAATGACACGATAGCTGCCCTCCCACTCCCCTCTCTCCCCTCCCTCAAATACCCTATATCTGTGCACTGACCCAAACCTAGGAGAGTGCCAATGCCAAACACACACACACACACACACACATCCTTATACACACAATCACTCCAGGACACCGACCGCATTCTGATGCCCTCCGTGTTTCAGGAAACTGTGTCATGTCAAGGTCGGAGATTCTTACACAGTGTGTTGAGAGTGTGTATGAGAGGGAACGTGCTGCTTGTGTCCCTGCTTCCTTAAAGACATGCTCCGGAACTTTTGCGACTACTAAGCATTTTTCATGCATAATCTATGAGCAGAATTACTGGCTTACCTCAATTAGCCACAAAATGCTATGTTTGAAAGTGACTTTTTCTGGAAGCTGTGCTAAGCCATTTTCCCTACATTTTCCACACATAGGTTAGCCCCATAGCAATTCGAGTTCAACCAATGAGCTTCAGCCCCTCACCATTTGAGTGACAGCTAGCAAAAGACACATGATGCACACACAGCAGAGAGCGAGAACAATGATGTGGTGCAGAAATCTGCACATACTGTATGTGATGTAGTACCCATTTTCAGAGGCTTGTGAGTGCTACTTTCAGGCTAAAAAGCATACAAAGGTACCAGAGAATCTCTTTAACTTGCCTCCTTTCCTTGTCCATCAAGATCACTGACCTCTAAAGTTGCCCCCTGTAGGAGAGACATGAGACTGGGACTGAACTGAATGAAGCTCATAAATGTCATTACACTTAAATCACTGAAACCAACAAGAAAACCATAGAAGTCCAGAGCTCTGCAAGGTCCAGATGGCCAACATTGCTTGGCAGATGCTTTGTATAACATTAGCAAGCCTTGATACACAATAGGACAGCCTTATGACATGTTTACAGACTGAGGATGTTTGTTTTAAAGTGTTGTATTCTGTAAAGACTTGTTGATTAGCTTTGCATTAGACATATATTTGTCTACATTGTCATACCCAGCTCAGTTATGAAGTTGCATGCTAGTCTTATGTGACACCACTGTAGTTAGTTTGTTTTTACTTTGTAAACCTGGATGTTTCAGTCTGGTGACCTATTAGCAGTGGCTATAGTGGCTTAAAACAATGTCCCAACATTCTAACAGGACACTTCCTTTAGACAGCTTTACAAGCAGGGGTGTCATGCACCCCAAAAATTTGAGGGGGCACAAAGTACATGAGGATGTCTGGGCAACTCCTGGGAGTCCATATGGACAACAGGCTGGAATGGGCCGGTAACACCGGGGCCCTGTACAAAAAGGGCCAGAGCCGACTCTACTTTCTGAGGAGGCTCAGGTCCTTCAACGTGTGCAGTAAACTACTGCATACCTTCTACCAGTCTGTGGTAGAAGGTATTTTTTGCAGTGGTGTGCTGGGGAGCAAAAATCAAAGCCGGTGATGCTTCTCGGGTAAATAAGCTGATCAGGAAGGCTAGCTCTGTCCTGGGGATGAGCCTTGACACTCTAGAGGAGGTGGCGGAGAGACGGATCCTGGCCAAACTGCTGGCCATCATGGACAACGTCACCCACCCTCTGCACGCTATGGTTATGACGCAGAGGAGCACTTTCAGTCACAGACTGATCCCACCACGGTGTGCCAGAGAGCGCTACAGGAGGTCCTTCCTGCCGGCGGCTATTAGACTATATAATGCCTCACCGGGGTGCCGTGCCGTCGGCAACATAGATCTGGAACTGTTGGGGTGCTAGGACCTAGTTTAACAATTATGCATCCATCCGTGAGTAACTCTGGTCCGTCAGCACTCATCCACTCAGGACCTATTTATTCATACAGGTCTGTATATACATACTCATGTACAGTTGTTATATCATATCACATGCAATATTGTAAGTAATTATTGGACTTAACTTACTTAGGCATTCACTCAGGAATGCATATTAGTATCCTGCCAGTTGCACCTTTTCTCATTGCTTTTAGTATATCGAATGTGCAATACGTGCAGTTGTCTGTAATTAAACCCTGCGCACTAAGGACTGTATTTTAAGGGAATTACTATTATTACCCCAAATGATATCATACACACATTTAGCTATTAAAGTATCTCTTCCTGTCATTTACCTGTACAGTTTGTGTAACCATGCAAGTATTCACTTATCTGTAAATATAACTGTATACCTAACTGTACAGCTAATTTAACCATGCAAAATTTTCACTTACCTGTTCATTTACCCAGTCTGTCTATTAAGTAAACTATTATTACCCTCGCTCATATCATACGCATTCTTAGCTACTGAATTATTTCTCTGCCATCGACCTGTATAGTATAGTTAACCATCCAACATCCACCAATGTATAGTGTACATATTCAGCCAACCACTCATACTATGCAATGTCTTTTTATAGCTTTTTTTTGCACTCCAGATATCTTGTATTTCTATACTTTTTCATACTGCCGCTCTATGTATCATGTACCGTGTATCTGTCTTTTGTGTACTTTCGTTGTGGCATTTTGCACCTGCCCTGTGTTTTGTTGTAGCTGCTTGACAATGAAATTTCCCCCCCCGGGGGATCAATAAAGTATCTATCTATCTATCTATCTATCTATCTATCTATCTATCTATCTATCTATCTATCTATCTATCTATCTATCTATCTATCTATCTATCTATCTATCTATCTATCTATCTATCTATCTATCTATCTAACTAGCTTTCACAGTCTCCCGTCAGAATTAGAATTTCATCCATGTTTCTAAAAAGTCAAATTTCGAAGTTGTTGCAAAAGTCAAATTTTGAAGTGTAGGCATTAAATCAACATTTTTAAGGTTAGGGTTTAGACATTACCCTCTGAAATATTAAGGTTAGACATAAACTCTGAATGGTTACGTTAAGGTTTACTTACAGATCTCACAAAAATAAAAATAAAAACTTTCTATCACTGGATTTGAACTTTGGAATCAGAGGCAGATCCTTACGTGTCAGCCGGTGATTGTCAAGCAAATAACTGTCAGTCTCACGGTAATTTGCCATTAATTAACATAAACACATTTAGCATCTCCTGGCTTCCACACATAGCCTTCAAGCCATTTTAAAAAGTCTAATAAATCCATGTAATATAGCCTACACCTTCCCATTATTTATTTTAGACAGGTCTAAAGAAGCATGATAGGTAGAAAATGTTGTTTACTTCAGAAGAAAAAAATAGCATACTCTGAGTTGTCCTGATGTGGCTATGCCAAATGGCGATGGGCTACTTTATAAATGGCTGTGGGCTATTTTATAGTATGAAGAATACAATTGAACAAAGCAACGGCGCTCCTTCAACCTTAGAAGGCTGAAGAAATTTGGCCTGGCACCTAAAACCCTCACAAATTTTTACAGATGCACAATTGAGAGCATCCTGTCTGGCTGTATCACCGCCTGGTAGGCAACTGCACCGCACGCAACCGCAGGGCTCTCCAGAGGGTGTTGCGGTCTGCCCAACGCATCACCAGGGGCAAACTACCTGCCCTCCAGGACACCTACAGCACCCGATGGAACAGGAAGGCCAAAAATATTATTATTATTAGAACCACCCAAGCCATTGCCTGATCACCCCGCTATCACCCAGAAGGCGAGGTCAGTTTTGTGCCCTTCTCCATGAGTGTGCTGCGCAATCCGAATCGCCTCTAACTCAGATGGCTCGCCGTCATGTGATGTCTGTAAGGGTGTTAAATGTGTGTAAAAAAATTGAACAGAGACAATTCAAAACCTTATGACACATTTATTGACTGTATTTTTTGCTATTTATGAATGTGTTATTCAATGCGTTTCTATGGGCTATAGTAGTAAAGGCCAAATTCAATATTTTATCAAATAATATTTTATATACACTACCATTCAAAAGTTTGGGGTCACTGTCCATTAAAATAACATCAAATTGATCAGAAATACAGTGTAGACATTGTTAATGTTGTAAATGACTATTGTAGCTGGAAACGGCAGATTTTTTATGGAATATCTACATAGGCATACAGAGGCCCATCATCAGTAACCATCACTCCTGTTTTCCAATGGCACTGTTGTGCTGATTAAAGAAGAAATAAAACTGGCTTTCTTTAGACTATTTGAGTATCTGGAGCATCAGCATTTGTGGGTTCGATTACAGGCTCAAAATGGCCAGAAACAAATAACTTTCTTCTGAAACTCGTCAGTCTATTCTTGTTCTGAGATGTTGGCCCTTCTGTTTACAAGGACTGTATCAAGGCATTTCCAAGATTCCAAGAAAATGTATTGGTTGCATCAAACATATGTATCTACTCACAAAGTGTCCAGGTTTGTCACACAGTTCCTTTGTTGGTAAGTGGTTATACCGTATCCTATTGTTTATACCGTTTGGATTTATACCATTGGATTTGCTGTCTAGTTCATCCTTTTTACCCTAATAAGTGTTGTGCCTTTTTGAGTTTGTTTGCCATCATTAACACTTACCAACAAAGGAACTGTGTGAAAAACCTAGACATTTTCTGATTACAATAAATATTATGTTTGACGCAACCAAGAAATGATATCTTATGCTTTTTCTTGGAATCTTGGAAACGCGTTGAAACAGTCCTTTTAAAGGTGTGTAAAGGAAGTGGCCTGTTAGAATGTTGGGACAATGTTTGACGCCACTACAAAAGTTGAAAACTGTATCTTAAGGCGTCTTAAGACCTGTTAGTGACACTATCTTAACCCCTTTAAATACACCTCAAACAGCAAACCCACACTTGGCCACTAGGTGTCTTAATAACAATTAAAGGGAGATTCCCTATAAATAAACCTGTTTTCATTCAATTTCTGTAGGATAAGAAATCACCAAAATAAGTTCTATACACGTTTGGTTTAACATACAAAACGGCCTTAACATTGGCTTTACAAATCAGTCCTTGACTCTCTAGAGTTTATAAGAAAGCTGTAGTTTGTATAAAAGCGACAGAATGTACCTATTTGAACCCCTACCAACCCTGTGTGTGTGTGTGTGTGTGTGTGTGTGTGTGTGTGTGTGTGTGTGTGTGTGTGTGTGTGTGTGTGTGTGTGTGTGTGTGTGTGTGTGTGTGTGTGTGTGTGTGTGTGTGTGTGTGTGTGTGTCAGTTTAATGGTACTCTGAGGAAGTGGTGACAGAGTTAATCATTAACTGAACACCATCTAAAGACCATCTGTCAACTCTACAATATAGTTAGATCCCCCAGTCAGTTAGATGTGTTTGTGTGTGTGGATGTGAGTGTATGTGTGTCTTTGCATGCTTGCACGCGTACGAATGTGCGTGTGTTTGTGTGTGTACCGTGCACTCACCCTTTAGTGTGTGTGTGTGCTGTGTTTTAGTCTTAGACTTTTTTAAAGTGTGTGTTTGCATTTGTGGGTCAGCCATTATGTGATCATGTGTGTGTGCCTAGTATTTGACAGTGTGATTGCATGTGTGTAAATGAGCCATTCAAGACTTATGTCTACAGAGGTAAACATGCACTACTTCCCAAACACACCCATTCAGACTCACCATCTATCAGAATGAGGATGTGTGTGTGTCAACATTCACTTTGACATGAGAAATTGGGTAGGGCGTGGAGAGGAACAACTGAGAACGGAGGAGTTTCTTCATTGTGTGTGTGTGTGTGTGTGTGTGTGTGTGTGTGTGTGTGTGTGTGTGTGTGTGTGTGTGTGTGTGTGTGTGTGTGTGTGTGTGTGTGTGTGTGTGTGTGTGTGTGTGTGTGTGTGTGTGTGTGTGTGTGTGTGTGTGTGTGTGTGTGTGTGTGTGTGTGTGAGAGTGAGAGAGAAGGAGAGTGTGTGGGAATGTAAACATTTCCTCATGCCTCAGATATTAATGGAACACTGGTGCATTTAAGCTTTGAGCTGCCCCACCTGTGCAGGTACAGGGTCATGGCTCACACACACACACACACACACACACACACAACAGTGGAGGCTGCTGAGGAGAGGATGGCTCATAATAATAGCTGGAATGGAAGGTTATGGCTGGAATGGAGTGAAATCAAACACATAAAAAAATCACTCCATTCCGGCCATTATTAGGAGCCATCCTCCCCGCAGCAGCCTCCACTGATATACACACTAACTCTCTCTCACACATACACACCTGTAGTGTGTCCAGAACATTTTGAATTGGGTGACCAAGTTGGGGCACAGACCCAGTTTAGGGGGGGCCATAACATTTTGAACCATAAATCGATGAAAGGTGGATTTGTTCAGTATAATATGTTCAATGCATTAAATGCTTCAGCTTAGGTTTGGTACATTTCCCTGTGCAAATAAATAATAAATCCATTCCAATGTCTTATTGCAGTGTTTGCATTGAAGGTCAGAATTTTATATAAGGGTATTAGCATACAGCAGTAAATGCACTTGAAAGTGACATCCAGAGTGCGAAATATACCGTCACATTTGGAGGGTCACAATCTTTTTAATCTTTTTAAAATTGTAAAATTATTTGTGTATACAGTGTTTCATAATTTTATTTTAATTCACAAGAGGCTGAATCTACAATGAGTGAACAAAACATTAGGAACACCTTCCTAATATCGTGTTGCACCCCCTTTTGCCTACAGAACAGCCTCAATTAGTCGGGGCATGGACTCTACCCTACTCTGAAAGTGTTCCACAGAGATGCTGGCCCATGTTGACTCCAATGCTTGCTGGGTGTCCTTTGGGTGGTGGACCATTCTAGATACACACGGAAACTGTTGAGCATTAAAAAAATCCAGCAGCGTTGGAGTTCTTGACACCCTCGAACCAGTGTGCCTGGCACCTACTACCATACACCGTTCAAAGGCACTTAAATCTTTTGTCTTGGCCATTCACCATCTGAATGTAACACATACACAATCCATGTCTCAATTGTCTCAAGGCTTAAAAATCCTTCTTTAACCTGTCTCCTGCCCTTCATCTACACTGACTGAAGTGGATTTAACAAGTGACATCAATAAGGGATAATAGCAAGTCAGTATATTTCATGGAAATATATTTTGTACACTAAGTGTATTACACAAGAGAAAGAATCTGGGTAAGGCTTAGTATCTGTAGACCATGTATCTGATGCTGTCTGGCCAAAAAGAATAAGAAATGTCATACTATTTTCGGCCAGACAGCATCAGATACATGGAAAGGGAAAGGGAAAGGGAAAGGACTGAATGCATTCAACGGAAATGTGTCTTCCTCATTAAACCCAACCCCTCTGAATCAGAGGTGCGGGGGGGGGGGCTGCCTTAATCAACATCCACGTCTTCGGCGCCCGGGGAACAGTGGACTACACATACTAAGACAGAGGTACTCTGTTACGCTCGCTCTGATACTTTTTCCAGTGAGATTGATGAGTCTTGCTGTCGGTGCGTGTCTTCGTCAAAATTATTAATATATTCAGAGATGACCAATCAGATCTCAGAAATTCTGGGGGGACCACTGGGGTGGTCAATCAAATGTTAGGGGGGGGGCTTTGGGCCATCCTCTGGACACACCACTGACACACACAAAATTCGATCTCACAGCCGCATTCCACAGAAATAAAATAGGAGTCAGAGTTTACATAGAAGAGAAGCAGCAGATTGAGGCATGTACATACAGGTAGCTGCCTGTGTAGAGTGGTTTGGGGTTAAACACCTCCCTGGGTCTCCTACCTGTAATTCTCACAGAAACCACTTTATGTCACCAAATATTTTTTAAACACTTTCCTTGGCTGCTCATCAACAAATATAATCTTTCTCATCTCAACTTTTTAAGTCACTCTAACCAAATGACTTTTAGGTAAATTGATTTAATATCTTGTCATTTAGAAAAAGTTTTAATCTAATGAAGTCAGAACCATAACCTTTTTAATATACCAGTAAGGGAGCTTAAATATAAATAATCCACTTACTTATATATAAAGTCTCCTCTGGCGACCCTTCTCTGCATCTCCAAGATTGTGTCCCCTATGTTCTCAGGTAAACCTGAGAGATACGCCCGCTTCACAATCATGTAATAGGTGGCACAAAAACGTACAATGGATACAAGCACACAGTTAATTTGATGTTGTTTTGGTGGCCAGGACACCGGTGCAGCGCCTTGCTAGCGTATGTAAAAAGGGAGTATCACTCTTTGAGAGCATCACTCTTTTTCAGTGTTTGAATGAAGATGAGAAAATGTAGTACAAAACTTTACTATTCTAGATTATTAGTAAAAAGAAAACATACCTCTGATGACATCTGGTGATTGGCTCTATGACATCTCACAGACACATTGTTCGGGGAGGTAAATCTGTGTGTCAGAGAGAATGCAAGTATTACATTCGTATAAATATTACAACTCAATTCAACAATCTCTAGAAGCATCTACTTTACTAGCTAATTGCCTTTGCATTGTATGGGCAACAACAGTACATCTCATTCATTATATTTATACAGTGCTAATTGTACAAACAAAGTATAGAAGAGGCCTGTGTATTAAAAGTAGCCTAACAAAAATCCATAACAGCTAGCTAACAACAACATAAGCTAAAATTAGCTAGCTATAGAAGTGCAAAATGGTAGGCTAGCTAGAACTTAGAGCCTCAAGGCTTAAACATCCTTCTCTAACCTGTCTCCTCCCCTTCATCTACACTGATAGAAGTGGATTTAACAAGTGACATCAATAAGGGATAATAGCTTTCACCTGGATTCACCTGGTCAGTCTATGTCATAAAAAGAGCCGGTGTTCTTTATGTTTGTTACGTTACAGCGGAATTCTAAAATGTATTCAATTGTTTTTTTCTCTCATCAATCTACACACAATACTCTAATGACAAAGCCATCTTTTTTGCAGTGGTGTGCTGGGGCGCCAACATAAAGGCTGGTGATGCTTCCCTGGTAAATAAGCTGATCAGGAATGCTAGCTCTGTTCTGGGGATGAGCCTTGACACTCTAGAGGAAGTGGCGGAGAGAAGGATCCTGGCCAAACTGCTGGCCATCATGGACAACGCCACCCACCCTCTGCATGCCATAGTTATGATGCAGAGGAGCACTTTCAGTCACAGACTGATGCCACCACGGTGTGCCAGAGAGCGCTACAGGAGGTCCTTCCTGCCAGCGGCTATTAGACTATTTAATGCCTCACCGGGGTGCCGTGCCGTCGGCAACATAGACCTGGAACTGTTGGGGTGTTAGGACCTAGTTTAACAATTAGGCATCCATCCGTGAGTAACTCTCTGGTCTGTAATTACTCATTCACTCAGGAGTTATTCATTCAGCACTCATTCATTAAGGACTGTATATACATATTCATGTACATTTGTTATATCATATCACGTGCAATATTGTCAGTAATTCTTGGACTGAATTTACGTAGTCATTCATTCAGGACTGCATATTAGTATCCTGTCAGTTGTATCTTTTTTCATTGCTTTTAGTATATCGAATGTGCAATACGTGCATTTATCTGTAATTAAACCCTGTACTAAGGACTGTATTTTAAGGGAATTATTATTAATACCCTAACTTATATCATACGCACATTTAGCTATTTTAGTATCTCTTCCTGTCATTTACCTGTACAGTTAATGTAACGATGCAAATATTCACTTACCTGTACATTTAACTGTACATTTACCTGTACAGTTAATTTAATAATGCAAATATTCACTTACCTGTTCATTTAACCAGAATGTATATTAAGTAAACTATGATTACCCTCACTTATATCATTCGCACATTTAGCTATTTAAGTATTTCTCTGCCATCGACCTGTAGAGTATAGTTAACCATGCAAATATTCCTTATTTATCTATATCAACTTGCAATATATATATTTTTTAATTCACCTAACGCTCTGTAACAATGTATAGTGTACATATTCAGACATTCACCCATACTATGCAATGCCTTTTTATAGCTTTTTGCACTCCAGACTTCTTGCATTTTTATCGTGTATCTGTCTTTTGTGTATTTCGTTCTGGCATTTTATCTATCGAACGTAAAAACATTGCTGGCTCTTGTAATCGCCTGGTATTTGCATTACAACACTGACACCATCTGGAGGAAATTGGTACTTCAAATCATAATGAAAAGAATACTGAATGGTCAATAGGGGGCGCCCCAGACCAAATTATATCTAGTGTCTGTGACGACTCAACAAGCCTAAAATGTTGTGTAAAAACAATGACATGTGAGGGTTTTTCTAAGTAGGTCCTCATTCGAGGTTATAAATGTAGCCTCTCTCATGTTATTTGATAATGACTCATTTTATATGATTGGAAACTGGCGCTCTTCGGCTCCATTCGGACAAACACGGCTTAGAAAGTGGCCGTACTCCCCGTCCCCGTGTTAAAGAGTTGTCGTCACACAAATCGTTGGTTGTCATGCTCTGAGCCGCGGGTGTGCGCGTCTAGCATCGGATGATTCCGCGAGGGCGGTGCCAACTCCGAGGAAATCGTGTCGTGGACTGACCGGTTCCTGAGAAAACCGACAAGAACCATACCGGTAGATGCATCTTCTTCATCAGCTTTTCCCACCCACAAGCGCCTGGTTTAGCTAGCTATTTTGCTAAACATTTAGCTAGCCAACGTTAGCCGTTTATACCAACCAGCTCACAAAACAGCTGTTGTTAGCTATATTTTTTTATGTCCCGAATTCCAGAAATATCTGTTAAGAATTCGAAACGGAAAATAAACCACATTATGGAGACTGAGATACACGTGCCCGTGGGGTCGCCGGTAATTCGAAAATTCCCGATTTTCGTGGAGGAAAATAATGTTACTGATGGAGCAATGAAGCTGATAAAGCAGCTTCGGCCAGCGTGGGACATGAACCGTGTCAAGACCAAGGTAAGGTTGACAATTCTCCACTGCACTGAATGATGCGCCAATGGCCCAGCATCACTAGTTGGCTAGCTAAAGTTAGCATAGCTATCAGACCAGTCCCTTAATATATTCCTCGTCCTGTGCATATATTTACAACATATGTATGTTCTATGCATCATTGGCTTCTCTTGCATTTAGTTTGCAGTTAAGGTATTCAAGCTGAGATGAAAGTTAGTGGTGTTAGCTTGGTTGCGCCCTGTGAGTAGTAGTAACTAACTAACCACTAGACCTTTGATGGATTCTTAGGTCGAATGAATAAGACATTTTCGTGTCTGTCTTCTGTGCTCCATGGATATATTGATAGAAAAGTCATACCTCTCTTTCAAGATGTGGCGTATTTAAAGGAGACAGTTACAGCAAATATAGCTACTGATAACTAACCCCTATTTGTATGTGGTTACAGAATTGTGTTTGGATGAAATGTGTCCAGTAATCTACAGTATTTGTCAGTGACCAGCTGGCAATGACGTGAGGGTCAGGCTGCATTGATGACGTTAACATTAGCCAGCAGAGTTATTCAAGTACCATGATATATTTCAGCCAAAATAGAGCCTTGCTGTATGTATTAATTCAAACCCCTATCTAATTTGCGTTTTCCACTGCCCGTAGCTTTGAAAGCTGTCTACTCAGATAAGATGGACATGGTAGTGGCAAAACTGTGTGCGTGTGTGTCTGCAGGATTACAATTCCCTGTGAGTCACCCATGGTCCGATGACCACTTTATATCCCCATCCTATTTGCCTCACTCCTGACCACAGACACAAACCTAACTTTGACTTCACACGCACACCCACACAAGACACAACTCACCCCCAACTGCACAAACACACTTCACCCATATCTCCATAAAAACTGGAATTGATGTCCATTGATAGACCTAGCTAGGCCTATTTATTACCCTGTTTGTGTGAATTACTCTGTGTGACCCTGCCATGTTTAGGGTTCCTGTCAGTCAGTTGGGGAAATGCATTATTCATTGTCACTAAGCGGTAGGTAGGCCTCCTATCAGGTGACTCTTATCTCCTGCCCGAGTGTCAGCTGTTTTATGTCAATGTGTTGACATGTGGGATATACTGTATGACATATATCATCTCCTGACATCCTCAGACATGGATGGACGTCAAATACTGACTTGTATCACAGGTGACTTGGATGGACATATGATGATGACACTAATGCTACATGGCCTTAATATGAACATGTATGCACTAACTAACTAAGTCGCTCTGGATAAGAGTGTCTGCTAAATGACTAAAATGTCAATCTTGTTTTGTACATTGAGGCCAGAATGTGACACTGTATTTACCTTGTGTGTGTCTAGCCTAATCTGGGCTGGTCCCTCCCTATCCCCCCTTCTGCCCTGTAACTGAGAGCGTGACACTGTTTACCACCCGACACAGCTTTTCTCAATGGGAGCCACCCAAACAGGCTTTGTCTGCCTGCCTTTGTCCCTGTAACCCCCACCCTGGCATGGGCACGTGCCGACTCTGAGAGGGAGGACAAATTGAGAGAGAGGGGGAGACTTATAGAGAGGGAGAGCTGGAGGACAGATGGAGAGGGAGACTGATACGGATGGAGACAGAATTAGTTGGATACGTGTACGGAGGGAGACGGAGAGAGAGAAGCGGAGGGGGGGGGGGGGGGTTACTGGAACACAACTGACCTGACTGAGCCACCTGGACAGGAAGGGGCGGGGGGCTTTCTGTTACTGTAAATATCTAGTGTCAAGTCCAGTCCCAAACATCCTGTCCTCTGTCCCTGAAAACAACAGAAGCTGCCAACACCATCAGCCCAGTGACACCCCATTCCAATCCCATTCTTTGACCTTACAGCTGCTTATTATCACACATTAATGACATGTGGCCTTCTGCCTTGTACACCCACATCAGAGTAAGAGATATTTGCCATGATATCACATAAATGCAGAATGTTGGTTAATAGTTACCTCAGTAACCTGTGACATGTGGAGCAACACACACTGGGGCAGGATGATCACAGTTTTTAGTGGTGCATTGTGGTCTGGGTATGTGTAGACGGTCACGGGATAAGTCATTCATTCACAAAAGCAGTTTACAGTACGTTTGTGCGGTCATAACACGCTGCCAGTGTGCCCATCTCTCTGGTCAACCATGCCAGGAATGCCAGCTATGTTGGGGTGGGTGGCCAGAGAGAGGGCCACTGTGTATAGGGCTAGTCTCTCTGTGGTCTGTTTAGCTGTCAAATTGCTAGTCCGGATTGTCCACATTCCAGTGAGCATACATATGGTCAGTTATTAGCCATCGGGTGCACCTCAATGGTCTGAACTGGTTGGAAAGGAAAAAAGTATAGTACCTAACATCCGATTTGGACCAAACTCTTTTCTAACAAAGAGAAGGACATGAGGAATCCAAAGAAGTTGTCAAAATCCATGCACGGACCCCCCACACCAATCCCACCCCAAAAACAAGTATATAGTATGACAAGTAGTACGTTGCTGCTGTTCTGAGTATTGTTTCATCCTATGTAATGTCTTCTTATTATATTTAACCAAAACAAATAGCCTACCTGTAAAGCCTTTGCCCTTCGGCCCAGTTGTCAACCTCCAGTGTAACCCAGAATACTGTTGCTATGCAATTCCACGGTATTCCACAAGATCAGGTGTGCATGCTGTCTCAATTAAATAGAGTAGGCTATAGCGCAGGGTTTCCCAAACTCTGTCATGGGGCCCCTCCTGGGTGCACGTTTTGTTTTTTGCCTTAGCACTACACCACTAATTCAAATAACCTAGCTGTTTTAGTGCTAGGGCAAAAACCAAAACGTGCACCCAAGGGGGGCCACAGTACAGAGTTTGGAAAACCATGCTATAGCCTATGCATGGGCGAAGAAGCACGGGGCAGTTATCTTTCCAAAATGGATAAAACATTTTTTTTAAAGAATCCTCAGTAATCTGCACACAATACCGCATAAATACGTTTTTAGAAATGTTAGGACATTTATTACAGATAATAAACAGAAATACCTTATTTACAACCATCTCTGCAGCACTCCATCAATCAGGCCTTTATGGTAGAGCGGCCAGACGGAAGCCACTCCTCAGTAAAAAGAAAATGACAGCCCGCTTGGAGTTTGCCAAAAGGCTCTCATACTATTAGAAACAAGATTCTCTGGTCTGATTAAACTCTTTGGCCTGAATGCCAAGCTTCACGTCAGGAGGAAACCTGTCACCATCCCCTACGTTGAAGCATGGTGGTGGCAGCATCATGCTGTGGGGATGTTTTTCAGCGGAAGAGACTAGTCAGGATTGAGGCAAAGATGAACAGAGCAAAGTACAGAGAGATCCTTGATGAAAACCTGCTCCAGAGTACTCAGGACCTCAGACTGGGGCAAAGGTTCACCTTCCAACAGGACAATGACCCTAAGCACACAGCCAAGACAAAGCAGGAGTGGCTTCTGGGAAAGTCTCTGAATGTCCTTGAGTGGCCCAGCCAGAGCCCGGGCTTGAACCTGATCAAACATCTCTGGAGAGACCTGAAAATAGATGTGCAGGAAACGCTCCCCATCCAACCTGACAGTGCTTGAGAGGATCTGCAGAGAAGAATGGGAGAAACTCTCCGAATACAGGTGTGCCAAGCTTGTAGCGTCATACCCAAGAAGACTCAAAGCTGTAATCGCTGCCAAAGGTGGTTCAACAAAGTACTGAGGAAAGGGTCTGAATACTTATGTAAATGTCATATTTCAGTTTATTGTGTGTAGATTGAGGGGAAAAATGCAATTTATACATTTTAGAATAACCTAACAAAATGCAATTTATACATTTTAGATTGAGGGGAAAAATGCAATTTATGCATTTTAGAATATCCTAACAAAATGCAATTTATAAATTGTGGAAAAAGTCAAGTGGTCTGAATACTTTCCGAAGGCACTGTATATCAGTCCCGCGCAGATCTCTACCTCCAAGCTCGTGCCCAAGCTCAGAGCCCTGGGTCTGTATGCTACCCTTTGCAACTGGATCCTGGACTTCCTGACGGGCAGACCACAGGCTGTGAGATTTGGCAACAACACCTCCACACTGACTCTAAACACAGATGCCCCCCACGGGTGTGTCCTCCGAAGTGTTGCACAGTATACCAAAACTTCAGTACTTTTTCGATACTAGAACATGAAAAACGTTTCGGTACTAGAAATGTTTTTATTTACGGTACTTCTGTCAAATGTGTCTCACGTTGTCTACTGATTTTAAGAGCGGATAGTCTGTCTATCAGAGCAGCCGATGTCCCCTTATAGCATGAGTGCTCCACTTACTCATTGCCAGCTCTAGCCTGTTCTGAGGAACTACTACACTCACTGGGAGTCTGGGCTGCATCACCACTTATGCTGCACAGAAGTTAAAACACTTGAATAATGCAACACGACATCTAGAAATGTTGAAACTGTTAATTACTGTTCGCAAAACAATGTCCATTACAGGCTAGAATGCTTTACAATGCAAGAAGATACTGGTAGCTTCCAGCTCTGTAGGCTAACTCTCCTTACTAGCTTACAGCTTAAGCTGTAATCAATTCACTACCCTATTACCTTGTTTGTGATAGTATACAAACCGTAAAGCCAAATATTTCTCATTTTCAAAGATGATTGTCACCAAAAAGTTGATTAATTCACTTTGTCTCCCCAGCCTCATCTCTCCCAGTCAAGATCATCTTTGCTTGAGCCTTGGCACTGACTGTATGTGTGTGAATGAATACATGGGTCTTAAAGAGACAGAGCTCACTTTTGTAAAATAAGCGATTGCTTCTTCTATGCAAATGTTGTTGATTAGTATAATAAAATAAGTCCTAAATGGAAGGGAATCTGTTTTTTGTATCTTTAGCCCCAGGAAATCAGCCAAAACAAGCTCAGTAACTCAATGCATGCACACACTTCTATTGAATAAATATGCTTTTACCTGTATTGTGAATAGACCTAGGCTACATCTTGATTTACCCAGTATATCAATAGAAATCTACCATTAAAATACATTATTACTATTGTTGTTATGTAGTTAGATTGGTTATAAAAGTCAAATTGATTGTATAGTTGATGAATGAATAAATACATCAGATATTTTTTAATGTAATGATTTTGAACGCTAAAGATCTGTCTGCATCAAGTGTCTGTGACTACACTCTTAGAAGAAATGGTGTTATCTAGAACCTAAAAGGGTTATTTGGCTGGCTTCAGGAAGCAGAGGAGAGAACATGTCCCAATCAACATCAACGGGACTGCGGTAGAGAGAGTCAGCAGTTTTAAGTTCCTCTGCGTCCACATCACTGAGGACGTGACATGGACCAACAACACCACCACTCTTGTCAATAGGGCGCAACAGCGTCTCTACTTTCTAAGGCAGCTGAAGAAATTTGGAATGCCACCCTGGGTCCTCTCCAAATACTACCGCTGCACCATCGAGAGCATCCTGACCGGTTGTATCACGGCCTGGTATGGGAATTGCGCGGGTGTTGAAGACGGCCCAGTACATCACTGTAACAATGTTCCCATCCATCCAGGACATCTACTTGAAACTGTGCCTGAGAAAATCCTGCAGCATCAAGGACCCCGCACACCTGAGCTACGAGCTGTTCACTCCCTTACTGTCAGGCAGACTATCGGAGCATGAAGTCTGATACCAACATGCTCAGAGAAAGTTTCTATCTAAAAGACTACAGACTGCTGAACACTTGAACTGGACTGACCACCTGCACTGACTCTCCGCACCTTAGCACACATGCACTCACACACACACATACATACACAGACATACACGCACATACTGTATATACATTCATGCTTCACACCAGAGTATGTGAGCGGAGTGGAGCTGGAGCGGAAAGAGGAGCGGAGTGACCCCAATTTGACGAGTGCGGAGCGAGATTCACCAGCTCAGGGCATGCAGTTTAATATGACATGTAGCCTATTGAGTGTTTATATGCAGTTTAATATGACATGTAGCCTATTGAGTGTTTATATGCAGTTTAATATGACATGTAGCCTATTGAGTGTTTTATATGCAGTTTAATATGACATGTAGCCTATTGAGTGTTTATATGCAGTTTAATATGACATGTAGCCTATTGAGTGTTTATATGCAGTTTAATATGACATGTAGCCTATTGAGTGTTTAATATGACATGTAGCCTATTGAGTGTTTTATATGCAGTTTAATATGACATGTAGCCTATTGAGTGTTTTATATGCAGTTTAATATGACATGTAGCCTATTGAGTGTTTATATGCAGTTTAATATGACATGTAGCCTATTGAGTGTTTATATGCAGTTTAATATGACATGTAGCCTATTGAGTGTTTATATGCAGTTTAATATGACATGTAGCCTATTGAGTGTTTATATGCAGTTTAATATGACATGTAGCCTATTGAGTGTTTTATATGCAGTTTAATATGACATGTAGCCTATTGAGTGTTTATATGCAGTTTAATATGACATGTAGCCTATTGAGTGTTTAATATGACATGTAGCCTATTGAGTGTTTTATATGCAGTTTAATATGACATGTAGCCTATTGAGTGTTTATATGCAGTTTAATATGACATGTAGCCTATTGAGTGTTTATATGCAGTTTAATATGACATGTAGCCTATTGAGTGTTTATATGCAGTTTAATGACATGTAGCCTATTGAGTGTTTATATGCAGTTTAATATGACATGTAGCCTATTGAGTGTTTATATGCAGTTTAATATGACATGTAGCCTATTGAGTGTTTATATGCAGTTTAATATGACATGTAGCCTATTGAGTGTTTATATGCAGTTTAATATGACATGTAGCCTATTGAGTGTTTATATGCAGTTTAATATGACATGTAGCCTATTGAGTGTTTATATGCAGTTTAATATGACATGTAGCCTATTGAGTGTTTATATGCAGTTTAATATGACATGTAGCCTACTTGAAATGATTTGCACTTCTTACATTAACCATTTCATGTTTATTCAAATACTTCATTAAAATCATATGGTTTGGTTTCAATACTTCAAAACCAAATGGTAGGTCCAGGTAGTCACAAAAATAGATGGGTTTGTTAAATTGTGATTTTAATGAATGAATTTGGAGCAGCAGTTTTTTTTCCTGTGAGCGCGGAGCGGTTTTTAGCAGAGTCGTTGGAAAGGAAGTGGAGGATCGAACCGCTCAACTCCGCTCACATACTCTGCTTCACGCACATCACAATTGCTGCTACCAGACTCTTATTTACTATTGCTAATACTGCACAATTTAAACACTTGCCCCTCCATTCCCCCTTTCTCTGATACATGTGTAAATATTGGACTATAAATTGTGCCTTCCTGTATCGTACTTATGCAAAAAGGTTTTATTCTATTCTACTGAGCTTTTTATTTTATGTTCATATTATTTCTTATTGTTGCATTGTCGAGAAAGACCCTGCAAGTAAGCATTTCATTGGACGGTGTATAACGTGTGTCCTGTACCTACTGTATGACTACTGTAATAAAACGTTAAACTTGTGACTACTATGATTTTCCATTGTGGCCAATTGAATTGCAGTTATTCTGTTACAGATTTTTCGGTCACTAACCAGGTTTCCATCCACAGTTTTATGCGAGTAAAGTCATACCGAGAATTTAAAAAAAAATGAAAATACGACAGCTTTGATGGAAACCGTAAGCTTCAGTACAATTTTACAAATGCCGACAAATAATTTGTTTGTTCCACAGTAGGGTCTTTTTGTCTAAAATTAATTATGTGAGAAATGTTGGTGGAAATGTCTATGCGCAAATATTGATATAATAGCCATCATATTGAAGTAAACTTGGAGTCACGTGATGATGTGGTGTGTGGGCCTCCCACTACGACTCGGGAAACCATGCAGTTTATTAGTCTACAGATGAAATAAATTATGATTAACTTCACAGGGTGGTGAATGCACTGTGATCTTGATGCCCAAATAATTATCGAGGGTCATATTCTGGTGACATGATGATCGATGCTTGACTGCCGTTTGACAAATACAAATATTCTCACTCTTCTCCATAATAATCTCACCATGTAGACTAGCCTACCCGCTCAGCCTACCTGCACTGTATCTGCGAGCTGTTGGCTATAGCGCACGCGCCAAGACCAGAGTTGGCACATTTGCTATTTAACGCAGTAGTGAGACGTGTTTTTAATCACTTAATACCTTTGTGTATGAATTAGTATCAGTAAAAAACATTAACTAATTGGTAGGTAGAACTTGTTACTTCTGTGAACTTTCATAATACTCCCTTATGAGTGAGAGAAATGTGAAGATATCTGAAAGATGTGTGGGTTTTTGGTAACAGAATCACAATACAATATTTCTTAAATTTACAGAAGGCAAATAATTTCTGCACAACTAAATATAAATGTTGATATTAGTTGGCAGGAGTCTTTACTTCAGCAAACATACTTTTTCCTAGTAGATGTTTTTAAGACCCCTTTGCGATCTGTGTGACCAGAAATCAAAGCCTTTGCTTATTTATTATTATTATTATTATTATTATTATTAGGATGGAAAATGGTTGAAAAACATGTCAATGCCTTAATTTTCCCAAAATATAGACTCTTAGCTCATTTGACACCAAATTTGATATGCTCCTATGAACTTTACATTTTGGTGCTCATGGGTTCTTTTACATGGAAATGTCCTACTGTTTCTGCACTCTTAGCTCAGGAGATAGTCAGACCTTCTAGGAAATCACTGTTGTCTCACTCAACCTTCTCATGGTCATCTAGGCCTATGCTTTCTGATATATAAGGGCATGCTTGTGCCTCAAGCAAAACCTAGTGACAGTTAACTAGACTAAACCCAATTAAACAATGGGAGAATCTCAATTGCATACTCCTCGTGTCCTTTCTTATCCAATGGGTTTTGAGGACGCGAGGAGTATGCAACCGAAATTCTACCAGAATCTCTCATCCCATTCCCTCTTTCCAGACCTTCACTGCTGATTTATTAGTATTTATTTTGCTCTATTAATCTCTCTCTCTCCCTTTAAGCTCTTCACTGATGGGACCACTAATAAACTGGTTGGTTGTTATGTGGAGGCGAGTCCAGAAGACGTGGTTCTGGTGCGTGTGTACGGGAACAAGACGGAGCTGATCGTCGACCGAGACAACGAGCTCAAGAGCTTCCAGGTGCGCGTACACATGTTCTCAAACATACACACACCCTTCACAGTTGACACACCAGAGCTTTCAGGTGCTTCACTACTGTAGAATACATCTATGTAAATCAAACACCAGATTCTTCAGGAAGTGTATCTACACTGGTAGCCAAGTTCAACTGTGCATGGACCCATATGGAGGCTATTTCCTGGTCTGTCTTAGGTCACCTGTGTCTAATGGTTTGTGTGTCCCTAGGTGCTGCATGCTAACGGCTGCGCGCCGCGGCTCTACTGCACCTTCCAGAATGGCCTTTGCTACGAGTTCATGCAGGGGGACGCCCTCGGAACACAGGACGTCAGGGATCCTACCATACTCAGGTGAGGACATGGTGCAGTCCAATAGGGATCCCTCCCTACTCAGGTGAGGACATGGTGCAGTCCAACAGGGATCCCTCCCTACTCAGGTGAGGACATGGTGCAGTCCAATAGGGATCCCTCCCTACTCAGGTGAGGACATGGTGCAGACCAATAGGGATCCCTCCCTACTCAGGTGAGGACATGGTGCAGTCCAACAGGGACCCCTCCCTACGCATGTGTGATGGTATAGGTGAGGTGTAGAATTGCCTGTTAAATGAATGGGGGAAAATGCTACCCAAAACAACAGTTTATTAGAAAACCCTCTTCAAGCTGATCCTGTTATCTGTCTAGCCTGCAGGGAAGGCGGGTCTTTGATTTGTAAATATACACACCCTCAATACAAACTCCCTGAGGAGTTGATAGCAGTTTATAGTACACACCACTGCACTCTGTGCTCATTCAGGTTCTTTCTCCCTCCTGCTCTTTTTAGGAAACCAGTATAGGAGAGCATCTTCACTGCTCTAACCTTGAGTTATAGTGATACATGTTTTCCATCCACATGGTCACACTGTCTGTTCTGCTGGGTTTATGGGTTAGTTGGAGTGAGATGTTATGGGCAGCACATGGTGCGGTGCTCCTCTGTTCTACCAGCAGACAGAGTGCTGAGTCAGACAGTATAGTAGACTACAGATGAGTCCAGAGGGACTGATGAGTCTCAAGATCAAATCAAAGTTTATTTGTCACATGCGCTGAATACAACAGGTATAGACCTTACAGTGAAATGCTTACTTACAAGCCCTAACCAACAGTGCAGTTTAAGTAGAAAATAAGTTATGTAAACAAGAGAGTTAAAGAAATAAAAAAACAGTAGTGTGACAGTAATACTACTCATCTGTAGTCTACTATATATATATATATATATATATATATATGGTCGTGCTAATTTAGGTAATATGTACATGCAGGTATAGTTAAAGTGACTATGATAAACAGAGAGTAGCAGCAGTGTGAAGAAGAAGACAGTGCAAATAGTCCGGGTAGCCATTTTGATTAGCTGTTCAGGAGTGTTATGGCTTGGGGGTAAAAGCTGTTGAGAAGCCTTTTGGACCTAGACTTGGCGCTCCGGTACCGCTTGCCATGCGGTAGCAGAGAGAACAGTCTATGACTAGGGTGGCTGGAGTCTGACAATTTTTTCCTCTGGGCCTTCCTCTGACACTGCCTGGTATAGAGGTCCTGGATGGCAGGAAGCTTGGCCCCAGTGATGTACTGGGTCGTACACACTACCCTCTGTAGACAATCCTAAACCCTGTTAGCACCATGGAACTAGAATTAGAGGTCAAGCAGTCAAGTTAATACATTATCGGAGAAAGATCCAGGACCTAACCGTTTTTGTGGATATGAGTAATTTTGGATGAGCATTAAATTCATCAGAAAAAACATGTTTGCATAAAGGGTGAATACTGGTATACTATATTTAGTGGTGGGTAATATAGTGTCTTATTGTGTGTGTCTTCCTCCTCAGACTGATATCCAGGGAGATGGCTCATATCCATGCGATCCACGCACACAACGGCTGCGTCCCCAAACCCAACCTGTGGATCAAGATGAGGAAATATTTCTCTCTGGTCGCTACAGAGTTCACCGACCAAGCCTCCAACACCAGGTAAGAGGAACCTGAAAACACACAGACTGTAAAGAAACTAAACCAAAGTTACACGCACACACACACTGGCTCCGACAGACTTTGGCCCCTCTTACTCAGAAGGGTCTTTTCATAACCTGGTTTATTGTTCATACATACGCTGGCCAGCTGCCTTACAGTCCTGTTCTCAGTTGTCTGTGTCTGGGTGGACTACGCTTTATTACCATGGTTATTAGGTCCTCTATACAGGCTCTTATATAAGTGTGATCATAACTGCAGTGCATGTGGATTAGGGAGCCAGAGGTATGCATCGGGATGTACCACTCCACAGATTTCATGTTAACAAACTATAGTTTTGGCAAGTCGGTTAGGACATCTACTTTGTGCATGACAAGTAATTCTTCCAACAATTGTTTAGACAGATTATTTCACTTATAATTCACTATATCACTATTCCAGTGGGTCAGAAGTTTACATACACTAAGTTGACTGTGCCTTTAAACAGCTTTGAAAATTCCAGAAAATGATGTACAGTCGTGGCCAAACGTTTTGAGAATGACACAAGGTTTGCTGCCTCAGTGTTGATGATGGCAATTTTCATATACTCCAGAATGTCATGAAGAGTGATCAGATGAATTGCAATTAATTGCAGAGTCCCTCTTTGCCATGAAAATGAACTTAATCCCAAAACATTTCCACTGCATTTCAGCCCTTCCACAAAAGGACCAGCTGCCATCATGTCAGTGATTGTCTCGTTAACACAGGTGAGAGTGTTGACGAGGACAAGGCTGGAGATCACTCTGTCATGCTGATTGAGTCAGAATAACAGACTGGAAGCTTTAAAAGGAGGGTGGTGCTTGAAATCATTGTTCTTCCTCTGTCAACCATGGTTACCTGCAAGGAAACACGTGCAGTCATCATTGCTTTGCACAAAAAGGGCTTGACGGGCAAGGATATTGCTGCTGGTAATATTGCACCTAAATCAACCATTTATCGGATCATCAAGAACTTCAAGGATAGAGGTTTAATTGTTGTGAAGAAGGCGTCAGGGGGCCCAAGAAAGTCCAGCAAGCACCAGGACCGTCTCCTAAAGTTGATTCAGCTGCGGGATCGGGGCACCACCAGTGCAGAGCTTGCGCAGGAATACTTGTCATTCAACTTTTGGCCATGACGGTAATGGCTTTAGAAGCTTCTGATAGGCTAATTGACATAATTTGAGTCAATTGGAGGTGTACCTGTATTTCAAGGCCTACCTTCAAACTCAGTGCCTCTTTGCTCGAAATCAAAGGACTTGTGAGGCATCTGTTTCTCAAACTAGACACTAATGTACTTCAGTTCTTGCTCAGTTGTGCACCGGGGCTTCCCCCTCCTCTTTCTATTCTGGTTAGAGACAGTTTGCGCTGTTCTGTGAAGGGAGTAGTACACAGCGTTGTACGAGATCTTCAGTTTCTTGGCAATTTCTCACATGGAATAGCCTTAATTTCTCAGAACAAGAATAGACTGACGAGTTTCAGAAGAAAGTTATTTGTTTCTGGCCATTTTGAGCCTGTAATCGAACCCACAAATGCTGAGGCTCCAGATACTCAACTAGTCTAAAGAAGGCCAGTTTTATTGCTTCTTTAATCAGCACAACAGTTTTCAGCTGTACTAACATAATTGCTAAAGTTTTATAATGATCAATTAGCTAATCCAAGTTTATTATTTTAAAAGGCACACAGGAGTGATGGTTGCTGACAATGGACTTCTGTATGCCTATGTAGATATTCCATTAAAATTCAGCCATTTCCAGCTACAATAGTCATTTACTACATTAAATGTCTACACTGTATTTCTGATAAATTTGATGTTATTTTAATGGTAAAAAAATAGCATTTCTTTCAAAAACAAGCACATTTCAAAGTGACACCAAACTTTTGAATGGTAGTGTACTGTATATATAAGCTTAGGCTCAGCCCCAGAGAGGGAGAGATCGAGATATGCCGGCGGCATGCTACGACACCGACATGAGAGAACACCCCACTCTGACCATTTTACTCACCCTAGCAGCGCTGGTTAGGCTGTTTTCATGTTATCCAGAGCGTTGGTGACTGTTGCTGGCAACAATTGAATTACGCTTTGTTGCCGACGTTTACTTGACACCAGCCATATTCAACGGGTGTTGAGCATTCATAAATTCATCAGTTATTCTGCGCTCTGGCACACTAAGACGAGGATCTTTTGTTAAGAAATGTAGCTAGATGGCTAGTTAGGTAAACAATGAATAACATGACGTAACGTTAGTTATCGAGTCAGCCAGCTAGTTAACAGTATACTTAAACTTGAAATTAAAATACTATAGAAACGTGTAATAGCTGAAAATCTTACCCGTGGTCTGAAATCGAAGTAGATAGCCAGAGCGAATTTACCAACTAGAACGTCTATCAACAGTTGCGGTGAAATTCTATTGAAAATGGAATCATAACTCATGACGTTACTACCCTGCATGAATCTGAAGGTAGCTAACCAACCAGGTTCAATGGCTATAACTAGTCAAGCAAATGTGTCTGAGATACGAAGTATAAGATCATACATATAATGTTAGCTCGCGACCCAGCCAGCTAACGTTAGGTAGATAACAGTACACTTTAAATGAAACAAAACCATTAAAAACGTGTAATATCTGAAAATGTAGCTAGCTGGGCTATCTTACCTGTATACATCATGGTTGGACGCGTCTCCGGTCTGATGCCATTCATGGTTGTCCTTAGTTTGGAGATGTAATTCAGACAGGTGTTTTCTCCATCTCCTTAGCTATCATACTCAAAGTCCACTGATTTCAAAACTCGGTCCTCCAGAAAGTGGAGAGCATACACATAACGTTATCTGGCTGGCTCGCTAGATAATGTTATGTAATGTTGATAATGTTATTTCAAAACTCGGTCCTCCAGAAAGTGGAGAGGATACACATAACATTATCCATTGTACACTTTAACTTGACATTAGGTTTATGCATTTGTACTATGCAATACTTTTTTTATTTTTATTAAATGCGTTCAACACGATTACCTAGACATACTGACCAGCTCCAATAGACAGACGCGTGCAGACCAATCCAAACTCTTTTTTCGGCATGTCCAGCCCACTCATTATCTCAGCCAATCATGGCTAGACGGAAGGTTCCTGTCTATTTCTGTGGCTAAACCGACTAGGCTCGTAATTTAACCACTTTGTTCGTATTTAGAGATGGTGGTATTTAGGCACATGAAAGTTCACATGTTCGAGAAGGCATTTCATAGGCCTGCAGCGTAATAGGCTAATTGCCACATCACAGCAAACCTTCACAAAAGTTTCAAAACTTTATTAGGGTGATATCAAAAGTAAATCAAGCCATTGTTTATAGGGAAAATACGAGCAGGATATTATATTGCAGTAAACACAACATTGCAGTTGGAACTTAATTTGGCCAGAGAAAATGTCTCAACAGAATGAAACAAAACACTTCCGAACTGGTTTAAACCTTTGCTAAATTTTTAACAGGCTATATTGCAGCAATTACCAATAAATGGAAGTGCTTTCTGTACCCAACCAATGACAGCAATAGGCTAATGATATTTATTTTACTAAATATGGAGAGCATAATCAAAAAGCCAGATCAAACTTAATTTAGCCCATTTAAAATATTTAAACAGAATGAAACAAAACACATTTAGCATATTTCAAGAACTGGTTTAGATTAATAAATAGGCCTACAATTATATAGAGTAATAATAATGATAAAACAAATGATAAATACAAAAAAATGTACATCTTATCTGAATAGCGTTCTTCATATCTTAGTCCACTACAATATTAAAACTTGTCCATACGGAAGACGTTTCACTATAGGCATACTCTCTAACTTTTGTTTTACGTCAATGAAAAAGGCCATCTTCGCAATCAACAGTAGCCCAAAGCCTCTCCCTCTCCCTCTCTTTTTTTCTCCTTCCATCCTCAGCAGTAGGCTCATGCATGTAAGGCAGTGTGCAAGGAGTGAGAGAATGGTGCTGAAGTGCAAGATCGAGATGTATGCACCTCTGGCTACAATTGTATTAATCGACTGCACTCCCGGTCTGATTTTAAACTCTACCCTTTTGAGATAGACTAGTGTGTGCATGTCTGTTTATGTTCATTCAAAAAAGTCCCATGCTCTGTTGATCCAACAACAAGGTGTTTTTGTCCATCCACTTTGGTGAAAACCTATGAAAAGCTATTTCAGTCACTCTAAATAACATACTATTTTAGGGGCAACTTTTTATTTAACAATGAACATGGTGTCCTCGACAACAGTCCCAGGGAGGAAACGGAGTCACGGATGTTTGTCTGAAATTGTGGACTCTTCAACCCATCCCCCCACCACCCCTCTCTCTCCAGGATCCAGCAGGAGGTACCCAGCCAGGCGGTGTTGGAGCAGGAGATGGTGTGGATGAAGGAGCACTTGTCTCAGCTAGGCTCTCCTGTGGTGCTCTGTCACAATGACCTGCTCTGCAAGAACATCATCCACAACAGCAAAGAGGGTGAGTTGGTTACAGCAATGTCAGAATATAATCCACACAGTTAGAATTTTGTCCACAACAGCAAAGAGGCCACAGACATCTATAGTTTGAACTAGGGCTGGTATTTAATGGAATTTTATGTTTTTTAATAATACAATTATAAAATTGCATTATGAGTAGTGCGTGACCCTAGGGTGGCAACTCATCCATTCTGAGGGATTTCAATGGGTCTTTTTCCATTCTGATTGTTTTGAAGTGCATTTGGAAAGTATTCCGACCCCTTTACTTTTCCCCCATCTGTTACGTTACAGCCTTATTCTAAAATTGATTACATTGGGGGGGGTTTCCTCATCAATCTAGACACAATACCCCACAATGACAAAGCAAAAACAGGTTTTTAGACATTTTAAAACAGAAATACCTTTACATGAGTATTCAGACCATTTACTATGATACTTGAAATTGAGCTCAGCTGCATCCTGTTTCCACTGATCATCCTTGATGTTTCTACAACTTGATTGGAGTCCACCTGTGATACATTCAATTGATTGGGCATGATTTGGAAAGGCACACAACTGTCAATATAAGGTCCCACAGTTGATAGTGCATGTCAGAACAAAAACCAAGCCATTAGGTTGAAGGAATTGTCCGTAGAGCTCTGAGACAGGATTGTGTCGAGGCACAGATCTGGGGAAGGGTACCAAAAAATGTCTGCAGCATTGAAGGTCCCCAAGAACACAGTGGTCTCCATCATTCTTAAATAGAAGAAGTTTGGAGCCACCAAGACTCTTCCTAGAGCTGGTCGCACAGCCAAACTGAGCAATCGAGGGAGAAGGGCCTTGGTCAGGGAGGTGACCAAGAACCCAATGGTCACTCTTTTTTTTTTTTTTTTCACCTTTATTTAACCAGGTAGGTCAGTTGAGAACAAGTTCTCATTTGCAACTGCGACCTGGCCAAGACAAAGCAAAGCAGTGCGACAAAAAACAACAACACAGAGTTACACAGTAAACAAACATAGTCAAAAACACAATAGAAAATCTATATACAGAGTGCAAAATGTAGTGCAAAATGCAATAAGGTTAGGAGGTAGGACAATAAATAGACCATAGTGGTGATATAAATTACAGATTAGCATTAACACAGGAATGAAGGATGTGTAAATTATGATGTGCAAATAGAGATACTGGAGTGCAAGATTAGCGAAAATAATCAAAATAAATATAAATATGGGGATGAGGTAGTAGTGTGGGCTATTTACAGAAGGGCTATATACAGGTGCAGTGATCGATAAGCAGCTTTGACAGCTGATGCTTAAAGTTAGAGAGGGAGATGGGAACCTCTAGCTTCAATGATTTTTGCAATTCGTTCCAGTCATTGGCAGCAGAAAACTGGAAGGTATGGCGGCCAAAGGAGGTGTTGGCTTTGGGGGTGACCAGTGAGATATACTTGCTGGAGCGCATGCTACGGGTGGGTGTTGCTATGGTGACCAGTGAGCTGAGATAGGGCGGGGATTTACCTAATAAAGACTTATAGATGACCTGGAGCCAGTGGGTTTGGCGACGAATATATAATGATGGCCAGCCAACGAGAGCATACAGGTCGCAGTGGTGGGTAGTATATGGGGCTTTGGTAACAAAACGGATGGCACTGTGATAGATTACATCCGATTTGCTGAGCAGAGTGTTGGAGGCTAATTTGTAAATGACAAGGATAGTCAGTTTTACAAGGGCATGTTTGGCAGCATGAGTGAAGGAGGCTTTGTTGCGAAATAGGAAGCCGATTCTGGATTTAATTTGGGATTGGAGATGGTTGATGTGAGTCTGGAAGTTGAGTTTACAGTCTAACCAGACGCCTAGGTATTTGTAGGAGTCAACGTATTCTAAGTCGGACCTGTCGAGAGTAGTGATGATAGTCCGGTGGGCGGGTGCGGGCAGCGTTCGATAGAAAAGCATGCATTTAGTTTTACTAGCATTTAAGAGCAGTTGGAGGCCACGGAAGGAGTGTTGTATGGCATTGAAGTTTGTTTGAAGGTTAGTAAACACAGTGTCCAAAGAGGGGCCAGATGTATACAGAATGGTGTCGTCTGCGTAGAGATGGATCAGAGAGTAACCAGCAGCGAGAGCGACATCGTTGATGTATATAGAGAAAAGGGTTGGCCCAAGAATTGAACCCTGTGGCACCCCCATAGAAACTGCCAGAGGATCGGACAATAGGCCCTCCAAGGCTGTTGAGTCTGCCAATAAGAATGCGGTGATTGACAGAGTCGAAAGCCTTGACCAGGTCGATGAAGACGGCTGCACAGTACTGTCTTTTATCGATGGCTATTATGATATCATTCAGTACCTTGAGCGTAGCTAAGGTGCACCCATGACCAGCTCGGAAACCAGATTGCATAGCAGAGAAGGTACGGTTGGATTCGAAGTGGTCAGTTATCTGTTTGTTAACTTGGCTTTCGAAGACTTTAGAAAGGCAGGGCAGGATGGATATAGGTCTATAACAGTTTGGGTCTAGTGTCTCCCCCTTTTGAAGAGGGGGATGACCGCGGCAGCTCTCCAATCTCTAGGGATCTCAGACGATACGAAAGAGAGGTTGAACAGGCTAGTGATAGGTGTTGCAACAATTTTGGCTGATAATTTCAGAAAGAGAGGGTACAGATTGTCTAGCCCAGCAGATTTGTAGGGGTCCAGATTTAGCAGCTCTTTCAGAACATCAGCCGTCTGGATTTGGGTGAAGGAGAAGCGGGGGGGGCTTGGGCAAGTAGCTGCCAGGGGCACAGAGCTGTTGGCCGGCGTAGGGGTAGCCAGGTGGAAAGCATGGCCAGCCGTAGCAAAATGCTTATTGAAATGTTCGATGATCGTGGGTTTATCGGTGGTGACAGTGTTTCCGAGCCTCAATGCAGTGGGCAACTGGGAGGAGATGCTCTTATTCTCCATAGACTTTACAGTGTCCCAGAACTTTTTGGAGTTAGTACTACAGGAAGCAAATTTCTGTTTGAAAAAGCTGGCCTTTGCTTTTCTTAACTGACTGTGTGTACTTGTTCCTGACTTCCCTGAATAGCTGCATATCGCGGGGGCTATTCGATGCTAATGCAGTGCGCCACAGGATATTTTTGTGTTGGTCTAGTGCATTCAAGTCTGGGGTGAACCAAGGGCTATATCTGTTCTTAGTTCTACGTTTTTTGAAAGGGGCATGCTTATTTAGGATGGTGAGGAAAGCACTTTTAAAGATCAACTCTGACATGGCTCCAGAGTTCCTCTGTGGAGATGAGAGAATCTTCCAGAAGGACAACCATCTCTGCAGCAGTCCACCAATCAGGCCTTTTTATGGTAGTGGGGCAAGACAGAAGCCACTCTTCAGTAAAAGGCACATGACAGCCTGCTTGGAGTTTGCCAAAAGTAACCTAAAGGACTCTGACCATGAGAAACAAGATTCTCTGTTCTGATGAAACCAAGATTGAACTCTTTGGCCTAAATGCCAAGCGTCTGTCATTATTGGGTATTGTGTGTAGATTGAGGGGGGAGGCAATTTAATCCATTTTAGAATAAGGCTGTAATGTAACAAAATGTGGAAAAGGTCTAGGGGTCTGAATACTTTCCAAATGCGCTGTATACTGTCCAATTAAACTTCAACCAAAATAATTTTCTGCATTTTCATAAATATCTACTTTTCCTGCACTCATTTCAGATCATTCCACACTTCCACGTAGGGCTGCACGATATTGGCAAAACATCTAGGCTTTCTTTTTAACCAAATGTTGCAGTTGCAATTTGACTTGCAATTTAGATTAAAACACTTGGGTGAACGGTTGAGATCATGGAAAATATTATTATAACTCTATAGTTACATTATAATAGTGGGCACTTTGAATGCAGTGTTTGGCATGACAATTAATGAAAATGCCAGGGAGGAGTTATTGTGACAGGGTAGGAACAAAAGTGTTGGTCAGTGTTTCCTTGGTTTCATGAAATGTTTTCTCTTAGCTACTTCATGTAGCAAACATATTCATGCTTTGCCTAATCCTCTTTGGTTTCGAAGATACTGTTGCACAGATTTAGGCCTTCACCATCACCAGTATCAGGCTGGCTACATTTGCTCTGACTCAGTACATTTATTAGCTAGCTAGCTAGCTAGCTAACTAGCAATTAGCATTAGTGGCTAACAAGATTTAGCCACAAATTGCTAAGAAAAGACAAACTAGCTGTTTGCAGATTAAACAAACTAATAGTGTAAAATCACATTGTATGATTTTTAAATAATTAATTTGCATTTTATTGCATGACATAAGTATTTGATCACCTACCAACCAGTAAGAATTCCGGCTCTCACAGACCTGTTAGTTTTTCTTTAAGAAGCCCTCCTGTTCTCCACTCATTACCTGTATTAACTGCACCTGTTTGAACTCGTTACCTGTATAAAAGACACCTGTCCACACACTCAATCAAACAGACTCCAACCTCTCCACAATGGCAAAGACCAGAGAGCTGTGTAAGGACATCAGGGATAAAATTGTAGACCTGCACAAGGCTGGGATGGGCTACAGGACAATAGGCAAGCAGCTTGGTGAGAAGGCAACAACTGTTGGCGCAATTATTAGAAAATGGAAGAAGTTCAAGATGACGGTCAATCTCCCTCGGTCTGGGGCACCATGCAAGATCTCACCTCGTGGGGCATCAATGATCATGAGGAAGGTGAGGGATCAGCCCAGAACTACACGGCAGGACCTTGTCAATGACCTGAAGAGAGCTGGGACCACAGTCTCAAAGAAAACCATTAGTAACACACTACGCCGTCATGGATTAAAATCCTGCAGCGCACTCAAGGTCCCCCTGCTCAAGCCAGCGCATGTCCAGGCCCGTCTGAAGTTTGCCAATGACCATCTGGATGATCCAGAGGAGGAATGGGAGAAGGTCATGTGGTCTGATGAGACAAAAATATAGCTTTTTGGTCTAAACTCCACTCGCCGTGTTTGGAGGAAGAAGAAGGATGAGTACAACCCCAAGAACACCATCTCAACCGTGAAGCATGGAGGTGGAAACATCATTCTTTGGGGATTCTTTTCTGCAAAGGGGACAGGATGACTGCACCGTATTGAGGGGAGGATGGATGGGGCCATGTATCGCAAGATCTTGGCCAACAACCTCCTTCCCTCAGTAAGAGCATTGAAGATGGGTCGTGGCTGGGTCTTCCAGCATGACAACGACCCGAAACACATAGCCAGGGCAACTAAGGAGTGGCTCCATAAGAAGCATCTCAAGGTCCTGGAGTGGCCTAGCCAGTCTCCAGACCTGAACCCAATAGAAAATCTTTGGAGGGAGCTGAAAGTCCATATGGCCCAGCGACAGCCCCGAAACCTGAAGGATCTGGATGGAGGAGTGGGCCAAAATCCCTGCTGCAGTGTGTGCAAACCTGGTCAAGAACTACAGGAAACGTATGATCTCTGTAATTGCAAACAAAGGTTTCTGTACCAAATATTAAGTTCTGCTTTTCTGATGTATCAAATACTTATGTCATGCAATAAAATGCTAATTAATTATTCGGAATTCGGAAACATCCTTGCACTTTGAAAAGCATAAACAGCAGATATATGTTTGGTGGTGTTTGATGCTGTCAAACTTGGGGAATAGCTTTCAGATTACCAAGTCCTGTCATGTCATGATAACTTGGTGGAGCTCTCTGTCTCATGGAAATAGTTGCAGTGTTTAGCTGTATATAGTCAACTAGTTGGTTGTTTTGTCTTGTTTCTACCGATGTAATTCATGGGGAAACGGCCCAAGCTGCTTGCTATAGCTAGCTAGTTAACTAGTCGGTCAGGCAAGAAAACTTGTGTGTAGCGGTAAATTTGGGCTGCACTTACGAAGCGTAAACCTCAGCTGTCACTTTCACTTGACACCAAAATAAAGGCTAGAGTAATTAGTGTTTATCTGTTGGGCTTAGATTATGGTTTGTCATGTTTGCTAGGTGCAAATACACTACATGACCAAAAAGTATGTGGACACCTCCTCGTCGAACATCTCATTCCAAAATCATGGGTAATAATATGGAGTTGGTCCCCCCTTTTGCTGCTAGAACAGCCTACACTCTTCTGTGAAGGCTTTCCCCCCCACTAGATGTTGGAACATTGCTGGGGGAACTTGCTTCCATTCAGCCACGAGCATTAGTGAGGTCGGGCACTGATGTTGGGCGATTAGGCCTGGCTCGCAGTCAGCGTTCCAATTCATCCCAAATGTGTTTGATGGGGTTGAGGTCAGGGAGCCCATTACATGAAGCTCCTGACAAATAGTTATTGTGCTGATGTTGCTTCCCAAGGCAGTTTGGAACTTGGTAGTGAGTGTTGCAACCGAGGACAGACTATTTATACGCACTTCAGCACTCGGTGATCCCCTTCTGTGAGCTTGTATGGCCTACCACTTTGCGGCTGAGCCGTTGTTGCTCCTAGACATTTCCACTTCACAATAGCAGCACTTACAGTTGACCGGGGCAGCTATAGCAAGGCAGACATTTGACGAACTGACTTGTTGGAAAGGTGGCATCCTATGACGGTGCCACATTGAAAGTCACTGAGGTCTTCAGTAAGGCCATTCTACTGCCAATGTTTGTTTATGGAGATTGCATGGATCATACACCTGTCAGCAACGGGTGTAGCTGAAATAACCAAAACCACTAATTTGAAGAAGTGCCCACATACTTGTGTGTGTATATATGGTGTATCTATAGGCTATACAGTGCCTTGTTTTTCTATTTGACGGCTTAGCTGTCGCGTTAGGGTAGTAAATGCACAGTAGAGCGCTTATGATGATTTCGATATTTGTTTACATTGCCAGCTAACAAGTTGCTTGTTTTGTCCTGTTTCTACCGATGCAGTTCATTCGGAAACTGTCCCAGCTTTGTAACTAATCAGATAACATTGGCAGACTCTGTAGTTTGTGTGTCAGGAGGGATAGAGATGTGGAGGGATGAGTGGAGCCAGCCAGAGGATAGTGGAGGAAGAGGAGAGTGAAGAGGAGGGAGAGTAACAGGAGAGAGGAAGAGGAGGAAGCAGAGGGAGGGGGGAGGGGATGAGGAAGTGCACACCCAAGAGGGGAGCCTATGTTTCCATGGCGTGTGTCTGCCCAAAGTCCCACCGTTCACCCTTGTACCACACAGCCTGGGCCTAAAGTGACAGTGGCAGCGGTTTTGGAGTTGTTTTTAAAAGTGGTAGGAACTTAACTGTTTCAGCGCTTGTAATGGATTACAACAAGAAAATGGGCGGGGTTGACCATCTTGACCAGCTATTACAATGTTGGACCCACAGGCAGAAAATTGTGAAAGTATGTGTTTTGGGGGATGCTCAACGTTGCCATCATAAATGCGGACACTGTGTGGGGGACCCTGCAAAGTCCCTTTCCCAGAAACTGCAGGCTCTGGTCCCTGAAGGCATTCAAAATGCAGCTTGTGGATTCACTTGGTGATATGGCTACAGTGGCAGGAAGAGTTGTAACTCATTTGAAAGCAGATTAAGTTTGAAGAGCGCAAGAGAGGGTGTGTGGTGTGCATCCGGAGTGGACACAGGGCAAATAGTGGGAGATGTGTAGAAACCTTGCAGGATGGGGCCGTGCTTCCAGAAGTTCTATGACATCGTGTAAGTTAAATGCAAACACTAAAGTGACCGTGAAATATAACAGTACATTGGTCCTACAAATCTTTTGTCTCTGAACAATTGTTGTGTTTTGTATCTTCTCTCTGTATCTGTCTCTATCTAATACTTATTGCATTCACTGTTGTCAATTAGCCTACTATTTCTACATTTTGTGTCAGTCTTGGTCTGTACTAAATCTTATTGAGAGAGGTTACATACATTTTGAAATAGTCTCTGAATTGTTTTTAAAATGTTTACATTGTTACACAAGTAAGAATCATTGTCAATCAAATAGCCTACTTTGAGTGGGTTTTGTAATACTTTCTGAATATTGTCCTCTGGTCACATTTTGGATGTTTTATTTATTTATTTATTTATATGTAAATAATACGTATAATATATTATACTTGGTACATTTTGGGTGAGTCATTTAGTCAAATGTACTACAATTGAAATACTTTTTTGTTGTTAATCGTTTTTTCATGGTGAGTGTCTACACAATGGAAGACAAAATGTGTCTTATTACTATTGACATGGATGTGGTGTCATTAAAGAAGAGGTTGTGCTCTTTTAAATTAAGTTAAATTGTAATTTGTTATTTGTTTTTGAGCTATGTCTGTTTTGAAATGTGTGAGAAAATGAGCTTAATCTTGAAAATCCTCACTAATCTATAGCAATATTCTAGAATTGCTATAGATTACTGAGAATTTTGTCATCAGCATTGTAGAATGTGATGCAGACTGAACGCAAGTGTCTCGTGGTCGAGCAAAAACAAATGTGCTATGGGCTATTTTATGTCCTTTTCTGGGTTGCTTTTAGTTCTATTCTGAGAGGCTTGTCCAAGGTAGACATGTCAGTGACATTTATATTTGAGTCAATGGTACTGGGTGGGCTGCTGACAGTGGGCTTCTTCCTAAGGCAGACAGTTTCATGGAATACCGTGGAATTCAATATGCATATGATTATTGCAGATAATACCCTCGGAGGTGACCGTTAAAGGAACATAGATTAGGTTACTTACATTCACTGCACTTCTATTTCTCTGGGATATAATACAATTTTCATGTCCTCTGTTGCTTATTATGACAGGGAGGACTAGAGCGCTACCAAACCCAGACAGTCAGTCTCTTGAGCAGTTCGCTATGTTGATGGAGATAATCCTGGAACCCCTGCAGTAAGATGTCGCTCTCGCTGCTGGTGACTCTCTGATCCATCTCTACGCAGATGACACCATTCTGTATACATCTGGCCCCTCTTTGGACACTGTGTTTACTAACCTTCAAACAAGCTTCAATGCCATACAACACTCCTTCCGTGGCCTCCAACTGCTCTTAAACGCTAGTAAAACTAAGTGCATGCTTTTCTATCGAACGCTGCCAGCACCCGCCCACCGGACTATCATCACTACTCTCGACGGGTCCGAATTAGAATACGTGGACACCTACAAATACCTAGGCATCTGGTTAGACTGTAAACTCAACTTCCAGACTCACATCAACCATCTCCAATCCAAAATTAAATCCAGAATTGGCTTCCTATTTCGCAACAAAGCCTCCTTCACTCATGCTGCCAAACATGCCCTTGTAAAACTGACTATCCTACCGATCCTTGATTTCGGCGATGTCATTTACAAACTAGCCTCCAACACTCTACTTAGCAAATTGGATGTAGTCTATCACAGTGCCATCCGTTTTGTCACCAAAGCCCCATACACTACCCATCACTGCGACCTGTATGCTCTCGTTGGCTGACCTTCATTATATATTCGTCGCCAAACCCACTGGCTCCAGGTCATCTATAAGTCTTTATTAGGTAAATCCCCGCCCTATCTCAGCTCACTGGTCACTATAGCAACACCCACACGTAGCATGCGCTCCAGCAGCTATATCTCACTGGTCACCCCCAAAGCCAACACCTCCTTTGGCCGCCATTCCTTCCAGTTCGCTGCTGCCAATTACTGGAACGAATTGCAAAAATCATTGAAGCTAGAGGTTCCTATCTCCCTCAATAACTTTAAGCATCAGCTGTCAAAGCTGCTTATCGATCACTGCACCTGTATATAGCCCTTCTGTAAATAGCCCACACTAGGTTTCTTTGTATGTATGGATTTCATGTCAATAGCACCTTTGGAAATATATTTACTGAGAAAAATGGTGACGTGTTCAATACTTATTTCACCCGCTGTATAAGGAAATCAGTCAATTTAAATCAAATCATTAGGCCCTATTCTATGGATTTTCAATTGGGAATACAAAACTGCACATTTTAGAGTGGCCCGTTATTGTCCCCGGCATAAGGTGCACCTGTGTAATGATCATGCTGTTAAATCAGCTTCTTGATATGCCACACCTGTCAGGTGGATGGATTATCTTGGCAAAGGAGAAATGCTCACTAACAGGGATGTAAACAAATTTTAAGGGAAACTGGTAGTTGCCTAGTTTCCCTTATGGTTCAGATCAGGTGCCCACTGTACATACGCCATATACATATACATCATATATATATATATATATATATATATATATATATATATATATATATATATATATATATATATATATATATATATATATATATATACACACACAATTCAGCTCAGAGTGGCTCAGGAGCTCCATTAGGAGCATAATTTCATTTAGAATGGAAAATCAATGTGTTTATGTAATAAATGTTTGTGCATTGATTTGTAAAACGCATCATTCCTGTAGGGTATCTGAGCCCATATATCGAATCGTCTTGAAAGGGAAGACGATTCGATAACCGCAAAGAGTCACAACTTGGGGAAAAAAAGCCAGTAACTTTCCAGTGCCAATGTTGGACAACGTATTAGTACCAATTAGTAACATTATTACTCATATTTTTCTTCCTCTATTTTTTTCTCCAGGCCATGTCCGGTTCATAGACTATGAATACTCTAGTTACAACTATCAGGCCTTTGACATCGGGAATCACTTCAACGAGTTTGCTGGTAAGAGGAGATACTGTACATGGGCTGTATCTAAGTCATGACATGTACTGTACACCATATATTATAATAATAATATGTGCTGTGTTTTCAGGTATGAGTGAGCTGGACTATGGACTGTATCCTAGCCGTGAGATGCAGCTGGAGTGGCTGCACGTGTATCTGCAGGCGTACAAGGCGTCCACTAAGAAAGGAGAGGAGGTCAGCGACAGAGAGCTGGAGACTCTCTATGTACAGGTCAACAAGTTCGCCCTGGTGAGGAACACACTGTCGCGCACACCACTGGGGTCACTGCTCCCACACACACACACACACGTTAGTACTGGGCTGATCAGTTTGGTCCTGTCTAACCACTGACCTCTCTGTAGGCGTCACACTTCTTCTGGGGCTTCTGGGCACTCATTCAGGCCAAGTACTCCTCCATAAACTTCGACTTCCTGGGGTAAGTACATCTCTGTGTGTGTGTGTGTGTGTGTGTGTAATGGTCCCTTGTTAAAAGCTTTTGGTTGGCCTGTGGTGCATGTGAGTGAAAGGGACAGTCTAAGTCTGTTGTAGAGCACAATTTCCACTACAGTTTCCACACAGTGAGAGATCGAAAGGGGAGAGAGCACCTGAGAAGATGGTGAGAAAGGAGAGATTGATTAGAGAGAGAGAGCTGTCTTGTCCCGCCCCATCCCGTCCCTGCCTCCCCCAGGGACCTGCAGAGGTGAAACTGACCCACAGGCTGATGGTTTGAGTGTCTGCAACCCAATCAGTGCTGCAGTGATGACAGAACTGTCCCCCCGGTCACTCTGTGCCCCTGCCTGTATGAGTGACATATTGCTCTGACAGTTTAGCAGCCAGTCAATTGGACCTGTCTGGGCTATTGTTAGGGCTGCTATTGGATAGTTGGTGCACTCATTTAGTCAAAATGGGTGTTTAACTCTCTCTTTCAACACCCCCCCCCCCCCCCCCCCCCCCTTCTTCCTTCCCTCTCTCTCTCTCCCCCTCACACTCTTTCTCCCTCCACCTTCCATATTTTCACTATCTCTCCATCAGCTATGCTGTGCTGCGTTTCAACCAATACTTCAAGACCAAGCCTGCAGTGATGGCCCTACAGATCCCAGAATGAGAGGGGAATACAAGAGAAGAACCCCATTACCGGCACTGACCAGGGGAGCAGAACCACTGAGCAGGAGAGGACTGGGCTGGGGAAGAAGGGTTGGGTAGGGCTGGGGATAGGGGACAAGGGTGGGGGTTAATGTTTAGGGCTGAGTATTTAAGGTGTCAAACTCATTCCATGGAGGGCCTAGTGTCTGCAGGTTTTTTGTTTTTCCTTTCAATTAAGCCCTAGACAACCAGGTGTGGGGAGTTTTTTTTTTACTAATTACCTTAATTCAGCAATCAAGTACAAGGGAACAGTGAAAACCCACAGACACTTGGCCCTCCGTGGAATGAGTTTGACGCTTGTGGGTTAAGGGGTGGGGTGCGTTGGGTAATAACATTAAGTGGACAGAGTGTGGATGGATAGACCTCCTGTCTCACCACTCAAGGTTCCCCAAAACCGCCACACTTGGTGTGTTTTCATTTTTTATATATTCTGTGAAGAATTGATTGACCCAGTAAGATTAATTCCCCAGACAGAACACTATATTTTGGTGCCGACATGAAGGACAGTGTGCAGACACAGTTCTGTATATGTGGGTTCTGGGTTTGCTCTTTGGCTGTGGCTGCTCAAAGCGTGTGCTGTGGGACAGAGGGGGCAGTCATCGTCAACCCTCTAGCCCTTAGCTTTGGCACTGATCTAAGAGGATTACTTTCACGACATGGTAATCCATGGAAGTCCATTCTCTCAGATCTACACAAAGTGCCTCGGGGCTAGGGGTTGATTTAGAACTGGCAAGTAGTTGCTTTGCAGTAAAGGGACCATCAATGTGTAGGGAAGAGAGGGACTAGCCAGGATAGGACAGTGATATGGTAGTTTAATCATGTCTGTGATGGCAGAGCATCCTCTGTGGCCAGGAGCAGATGCTAAACTTTTTAAACCTGGGCTCCTTTCTCTCTGTCCGCCTCTTTTCCACCACGTTAGCTGTTATGGTGACGCGCTCTGTTAACTTTCCACTCCTCACAGACCACTCGGAAAATCCCATCCTCAATCACCCCTGTCACACCCCTCCCCCTTACCCCCTCTTCCTTCCCTTTCTCTCACCATCATCTGCCCTATATCGCTTCCTCCTCTCTCGTCTCTTTTGCCTGAAGTTATTACTGTAACATCCCAAACACTACCCACCCCCTATCCAGTTACAACTTCCCTAAAGAGGAGCCAAAACCTTAAATAATGAGGTTACCTAAACCTCATTACCTAAACTATGTGTTAGGTCAGATCAAGTCAAGGATTCAAAGGGTCTGGGACCACTAATCCTCTGGTGTTTTTGTTCTGAAGCTTGTCTATGAGGATGTGAGTGAGGTGACCAAGGACAAAACAGCAGGAAGTCCACACTAAGCCAGCAGCCACTTCTCTAGCTGGCATCACGGCACACAGGTCTTTGGAGGGTCTCTGAACCAAATAACTCCATCACCCTTCCTTACCCCAGGCAGAAAGCCTCTTCATCCAGGCATTCAGCCCTAGTTCAGTTTTATATATCTGCATTTTTAGTTATTCAGCGCCTTAGGTTGGCTCTCTTTCCTCTCCATCAAGCCCTCTCGGATCAGAGGGTCAACATACAAAATGGAGTCTAGAGAGGAGAGCCATGTTAAAATATGGCGATATGGTTAACTCCCAAAATACGAGGGATACAAAGTATATTGAACACAGGCGCTTCCACACAGGTGTGGCTTTTGAGTTAATTAAGCTATTAACATCCCATGCTTAGGTTAATGCATGAAAATTGTGGGTAAGCCATTATTTTGGCCACCATGGCTATGCTCCCATAGGATGACAATTCCCCCACCCACAGGTCACAAGTGGTCACTGAATGGATTAATGAGCATGAAAACAATGTAAACCATGTACCATGGCCGTCTGTCACCAGATCTCAACCCAGTTGAACACATATGGGAGATTTTGTAACGGTGCCATCAACAAAACACCAACTTATGGAATTTCTAGACACTTGTAGAATCTATACTAAGGTGCATTGAAGCTGTTCTTGCTTGTGGTGACCCAACGCCCTTCTAAGACACTTTGTTGGCGTTTCCTTTATTTTGGCAGTCAGCTGTATATCATCCAGCCTGTCCTGTGATTCCTCCAAATGACCCCTAGGGGGAGAAAGGGAGTGCTGACCCTTGCCCTGCCATCCCCTGGTTGTCTTCTGTTACTGACGGGGTTAATAATTCACCAGTCTGACAGAGGAGGGGACATCAATCATTCAGCAGACTGTGACACTGTGGCTTACCAGCCAGAGCAGGCCAGGCCCATAACTCTGGCCTGGAGTCAAGAAGGCTCTCTCACCTGTCAGTCACATTAATGAATAATTTATTAAAATGGCCACCAACACAAAGTTGTTGAAGAGAAGGACTCCCTGCAGTTCCTCCATGGTTGTTATGAGGAGTTGCTAGCCTCGCATGCCAGGCATCTCTTCCCCTAGCAAACGCCAAAATATGTTGTCTGGCAACGTGGTGAGACTAATGAGTCCCTGAGCAGCCTCTTGGCTCTGGGCTGGGACAGACTCAAGAGCTCACCTTTTTGTCCCTTGTCACTACCCGTACAGGCTGGGAGGGTAGATGGAGTAAATCCGTTGTCACCGACTCTAGTCCTAGAGAGCAACAGTACAGATACTAACACACGATTCCACTAATAATCTGTGTGTTAATGCTGGGCTGGAACAAAAGCCTGCACACTCTAACCAGGGTTTTTGACCACCACTGGAGTAATGTTAAGTAGAGCAGAACATCCACAACATAGCAGCAGATAGAAATGCAACAAATGGAATGGAAATGACTCATACATTGGGTTCATTCTATACATTTCGATCTGCAACATTCCAAACCTTTTACCCCTCTGAGTCAGCGTTTTGGGGTTTGGTTGTGAGAAGAACCTTTATTGTAGGGTTTCCTAAATGGATGGTCTAGGCCAGTCCCTCTTGTATCAAGGTTTTAAGACCGTTATGGACAGAGACATTACTTTGAAAGGCTTTAGGTGAGTCACAATTCTCCATCTGCTCTACATGATATTTGCCAGTAGGCCTTGGGTTGAACTGAGGTGACAAGTGCTTGTTGAAAGAGCGCAATGATTCCCGTTTATCGTAAATGTAAATATGTGAACGTGTTTCCTTTAAATGGACCGTAACATTTAAATTGAAACTAAAACTGTATTCTCCTGTTAAGGTGCAACTCAACAGTTAAAATGTAATCATTTTCTAGTCTAATTTCCTTCATCTGCACTGATGTGAAACCACTGGATGGATGGAAATAAATGAACCCACCATATTGCTTTAATCCTGTGATTTAAGGAAAGAAGAGTAAGGGAAGCCACTTTAGATGATTGAGACTGACCATAAGAGTATCAGGAAGAGAAGGTGGTTGAATCCTAACAATGGAGGTTAAGTTGTTCTATGCACCAAAGCACTCCTGGGGGTCGGTGTGGTTCCAATCAACTGAACTATTCAGAAGTCACTAGATGGCCAAACTAGTACAGACAGAAGTTAACTGATCAAGAACATCAGTTTTTTTGTTATAGGATTAGGGTAAATGTTGCAGCAGGTAGGGATAAATTGGAGTTAATGGTTAAAATCACTTTTGTGATTTTAAAGTGACATAGAAGTAGGCTATCTTTAACAGAATGGCCTGATAGATGGTGTTATAAATGAGTCTGCTTCCTGAACGCACAACCAACCAAAAATGACCCTGGGTTTCATGGAAACGCACCCACTTATTGAAGTGATGGGTGTACTACAGAAGGTTAAGGCTGCTTTTCTATTCTCAAACTTGCCCCCCATTCTGCCTACACCCTTGTTAATTCCCCCATGCAGATTCTAAAGCTTTGGATAAGTGTAAATGATGATGCGTATGGCTCATACTACCATTTTGATAGGCTGGAGGGAGTTTCCACCATCTTGCTGACACCTATCCAATCCTCTCAGAGAGCAAGCCGGTAGCCTAGCAGTTAGAGCGTTGGGCCAGTAAGAAAGGTTGCTGGTACGAATAACTGAGCCGACAAGGTGAAAAACCTGTCGATGTGTCTTTGAGCAAGGCACTTAACCCACATTTTCTCCAGGGGTGACCCTGTAGGTAGGCAGTCATTTTAAATAAGAATTTGTTCTTAACTGACTTGCCAGGTTAAATTAAAGGGAACATGGAGGGGAGCGAGTTGAAGAATTGGAGCCTACTGTAGGAATAGCTATATAGCAGTAGAACCATTCACTACATCATATGACTTCACTGCAAGAGCATTAAAATAGTTAAGAGCTTTGATTTCCGTTAGTATTATTGAGGGTGTCCAAGAAGACGCACACTTGCATTGTCATTCAATAAAGTTAAGGTCCCCAACTTTAAAAAGCCAATAATACATATGAAGGAACTGAGGTGGGACCTGATTTTATTATTATTGTTATTCCAGCATAGGATATGTGCTGGCTATGGAAGGCTTACATCCTGACGGTGGTGTTTTTAGACTAGAAGGTATTTATTGGGTTAACCGGTCATTGCATTTCTTTCATGTTTTTGTTTCTATATACAGTACATACCAAAATGGTTTGCGTTTTAAGGCTTGCAGTTCATTTGAAATTAACTTGTGTGAATGTACTAAACTGACTGTACTTTATCTCCATATTGACTTTATCAAACATGCTTTTGACTGATTCTAACTGTTCATAAGAATCTGTAAAAGAGGGCCCAACATTTCATGATGTGTGCGATGGCGTGTATAGGGAATCAGCCACTCCTGAAGAGGATGCTGTAGCATTAAAGGCCAGCAGAGAGGAGACGGGTTGTAAATACTGTGAAAATCTGACTGTACAGTGATCCTCCACAGTTCTGGGAGAGTAATTTAACATGTTAGTAAATATTTCCATTAAAAAAACTGAAGAAAAGCCTGTTGTGTACGTGTGGTGTGGGAAAGATACCTAACCAACTTTTCTGATAGTATTTTTGAGATCGTTTAACCTTGGTGGGGGGTAATAAGCTTTGACTTCACTACTAGTTTCCTGTGACCTGGCTCTCTTCCTCTGGCAGCTGACCCGTCTCTGGCCCTGAGATGTGGAAGGAAGGAAGACCGCCAGGGGGGCTCCACTACGGAGGATATCCTCTACTAAAAACACATTCCAATACACAACGCTGCAGCATCCTCACACTACTGATGAGCATACAAACACTGACGTTGTTCCAACATCCTTTAGTAAAGTGGCCTCAAGACTATAGTGTGTCCTTTATAGCAAATTTCTATACAGTTGGTGAGTAATTTGGCATTAACTGATCTAGCATAATTAGAAGTTGTAGTTTTCCTATAGGCCTGGCTGATCGACTACATAAAAAGCCACAGTTTGAATTCCTAAATGGCTGAAGGAGGAATCCCATGATGACTAGGTGGTTACCATAAGGACTGGGGTGGAAAGTCACTGTGGTAACCTCCTTTGGGAGTCAGTATGGTACAAACTCATTACTGGAATGCACTCCTGTGGGAAACAGCACACGTGGTTTCATCTGAGCAAGCAAAGGTGGACACACACACACACACGGAAAAATAACGTGCGCACAAATATAAACCAATTTATTATTTTCTAAAAACAAACAACCACAACTTGGAAAATGTACAGGCTCTTATAAACAAAATAAAGTCTATATTTACATCAGCAGGTGTGACAATTCTTTCTCTGGGTTTTCTGTAATTAGATAAATGTTCCTCTGATATATTTGTCTATGTACACAGTCCCAGCCTCTCCTAACAGTGGCTGCCTTGGTTCTGGGTAGCCACAGACCTAGGATCAGTCTACCCCATCCACACCCTAGCCTTAACATTTACTGGTGCACATGTAAAACTGACCCTAGATCAGTGTCCAGGTGCAACTTCATACTACAGTGCTCCCCAATCAATCAAAGATCAAAGGTTTTACTGCAGAGTGGCAGCAACTAACCACAGGCCTACCTCTCCGTTAACATGGAGATTACACTAGAAATCTGACGTCTAACCCCTCTCTTCTGTCCAGTACATTGTGATGAAGGCTACATCCTAATAGTCTAAAGTGGCTTCCTATTTTGGTTTCTTCATCTGCACTGATCTGATTAAGGAGAGGACTATTGATATGGATCACTGTTTGTGAAGCCAAATGGTCCTACAGTGACTTCTGACTGCAGTACATGGACAGAGAAACAGCTTTGGTCAAGACAAGAGGCCAGGCTGTCAGGGTACACAGACAAGATGTTCAGGCCAACCTTTGAGTTAAATACCCACATGCATACTCAAATAAACACATACAGAGATACACACATTTTAAAGAACATTTGTAAACCATTCTGTGATGAGTACATTGTAAACCAGGGTCCAAAATAAATTGATGGAAAGACACACACACACACACACACACACAGCTTGTACACAACTAGAGAATAGAGAAGGATTAGATTGATCTAGAATAAGGGCTTGGAGGGGGATTTCTTAAACATTTCTCATTACACTAGATGTAACTGCTGATAGACTATTTGTATCACAAGTGCAATATCTGTGATCTCGATAATCTAATGTGAATTCCTCACCTCCCCTACTCGCATTGATGTAAAATAACTTGACAAGTGAAAGAAACTCTCGCAGGAGGAATCTCCCCTATTGATTTAACTTATCCTATGTTTTGTTGTCAGTGCATATGAAAGAGGATTTGAGGGGAGAAGGCCACTTTAGACTATTTAGGTGCAGCCTTTGGCTCTGTTTTGGAAAGGAAATGAGGGTTGAGTGAAAGTGCATTCTGACAGAGTTCATCACATTACCTATACTTGACCAGTGCATTGGTTAATAATGGGGATTATTCAACCTCTACTCACCACAGACCAGGTCATCTGTGTAATAATTTTTATAAAACATGGGTATTTCTATTCATTTCTAGTGATAGTAATGTGGGATATTTCATGGTGCTGTACCCATCTCAAACAGCAGAGGGCAGCGCACTCCTTCAGAATCAGATCTCTCACTAACTACTGATACACTATCAGATATATTTTTCATACCCTGGCCTTAATGTTTCAGGTTAACAAGGATCGGGTCATCTGATATTGATCTGTGCTTAAGGGAAACATCTATGTCAATGCCTGTAGGTGACAATAATGGACCGCCAGTCCAATCCAGTCGATCTCAACTCATTCCACACTGTCTTTTATCACTAGCTACAGTCCTACCCTGTTGATAAGGTACGTAGCAGCAACATGATTAGCCCAATATATCATATGACCAATGATCTTTTATATTCAGCTGCCAGATTCATGTATAAATTCCACATACCTTTAATGTTGTAACAAACAACTGTCTCATAGTAACCGTAACCTGTCCAGCCAGTCAGAGAAGGATGAATCCAGTTCTTCTCAAGAAGATTCCCCTGCTAGTCTAGCGCTAGGCTTGCCCTTAATGGGGATTTCATTGTTTGATTGTGAACTATGGGGGAGAATGTGAAAGGTTTGACATGTGGGCCTACAGCAGATTACCAACAACTAACACCTGGGATAACATCCGTTTGGAAGAGAAATCATTCACTTCCCTTAACATTCACTTCTCTACACACACAAACATACACCTGTCCTTCTCTCTCTCCCTCTGTCAGTCAGTGAGGAGCACTAGCTCTCCCTCACTTCTCTCTCCTCCGTCACTCTCCTCCCCCTCGCTGTATGGGGGTCTCTCTCTCTCCCTCTCTCTGGGGAGGGGAGTGGGCGTGGCCTGTCCCTCAGGTCTGCGAATAGCCGGAGCCTCCAGCCCTCGTGGCAGGTAATGCTCCAATAGCGTGGGGTGGAATGGCACCGTTGCCATGGAGACCGCCCCACCGTCGCCTGGGTATTGGCCCTCGCCAGGGGCGTAGTGCAGCTGCTGCGGCTCTGATTGGCTGAAAGACAGGAAGAGATGGGACATTGGTGCTGTAACGTACGCCAAATCCCAAATCCGTTTCTAAATCTGAAAGGACTTAATAGGTGTTTGCACTGAGACATGGCTGTATGTAGGAGTCTACCACCATGTCTCAGGACAAGTCCATATCCAGAGAAGAGGACTGTTAACAAACCACTAAAAGCTGCTGCTACTCAAATGCAGTATTACAGTCATAGAGAAAAATAGAGGGGAGTTTTATTCACTATGAGAGACTAACATAACCAGCTGTAGCCCTGCACTTCTATTTAACCACAGTGGGTTTGTTTGTGTTCTTACAGAAAAACCATGTGGGAGGGAACAGAGTTGATTGTTTAATTTCACTAAGAGCTCTCTGCATAATAGCAACTCAGGTTCTCTTCACTGTCAGGGCCACACTAACAGAACATCATCTGTGTGTGAGTGAGTGTGTTACCTGTGTGGGTATGCCCCTCTCTGCTCCTGTCTCCGGTTCTTCATCATGGCTTTGTACTCGCCCACCCTGAGTCTCCGTCCCTCCACGATGCAGGTGCGTTTGGGGCGGGGCTTGTACTTGTAGTCGGGGTAACGCTCCAGGTGCTGTCGGCTCAGCCTGGCCTGCTCCTCATAGTAGGGCTGCTTCTCCTGGTTAGACATAGACTTCCATCTAGTTCCTGGAGGGAGGGAGACAATGTCAGACTAAAGAACAGAGGACTTTGTGTGTGAAAGAGTATATCTGCTTCTCCCAGTTGGACAGAAAAGGGGTTGGCTATGTTAGATGAGGAGGGAGGGAGCTACAGCTTGAGTGTCTCCAGTGCTCCACAATGGAATAGAATGTGAGTGTTTGGTCAGAGGAAAGGTGTGTGTGTGTGTGTGTGTGTGTGTGTGTGTGTAGGGGGTGGGTGCGTGGTAGGAGGTTCCTGTCGCCAGGGAAGCAGGTGACAGATTGTGGCTTCCCTTGCCCCACTGTGCCAGGATTACAGCAGATGACACTCACAGCACACAAACACAATATGTATACAAAGACTATCCACACACACACTCACTTACAGTGCACATTGACTGACAGAATGTGTGTGCGTTTTACGTGTCATTAACCCCAGAGGAGCAATTTGTGCTTTATGCCCCCCTTTGTGTGCATGTGTGTGTGGACTCACCCAGTATCTTGCTGATGGAGGAGTTGTGCATGTCAGGGAAAGCCTGTAGTATACGTCGCCTCTCGTCTTTGGCCCAGACCATGAAGGCGTTCATGGGCCTCTTGATGTGGACGGAGGAGGGGGATCCGCGAACCTCTGCAAACACCCCCACACCAGGAGCAGATAGGGGGCCTGCATGAGGGGAAGAGGATGGTGGGACAGCCAGTCAGTGGCCAACAAAACATAAAACAACAGAAAAAGGTAAAAACAAATTGTCCATGGTGTATTCACCTGCTCTGTGTTTTGTGCTTTCAGATCAGTGTAGATAAAGGAGGAGACAAGGAAATTAAACCTCTCTAGACTACTGTGATGCTTTCCCACTACCATCTAAATCATATGTTATTTTTGATCAGGTAGTGTGCAGGGGCCTAATAATAATAACAACTTTATTTGTATAGCGCTTTCATTACAATTTAACAAAGTGCTTCATACACAAAATAATACAATAAAAGTACTAACAAAGACAGGAGAAAATCCTTTAATCATGAAATCAGCCTACCCTCAGAGTCGCTGCTGTGGTGGTCCTCGTTGGTTTGGAGGGTCTGTCCATCATCCCCCCGGTCTGGGTGTGGCAGCCTGTTGCTGTGTCCAGCCACCTTATACTCCTACACAGAGGCAGAGAGTTACACATACACATCTGACACACACAGGCCTACACCTTAACACATAGGTACACAGAAGACAGGATTTGGATGTTGCTGCTGTTAAACAGGCCTGTTTAACATGATCTGTGTGTAGGTATGCGTGCGTGAGTAGCCATGTTTCCATTAATTTGACCAGTGACTTTTTGTCGACATTTAGAAAGTGCGCATAGAAAATAGATGCGACAATATTGCCTGCTACGGTGCGTTTTCATCCATCTTGTTTCAATAAAAAGAAATGGACATAAAAAAAAAAAAACCTACATTGTCAAATACAAATACATGTTTCCATTACCGTTTGAGTAAAATTGCACATTAATATAAAACCTGTATGCCCTCACCTACAGTGCCTCCAGAAAGTATTCACACCCCTTGACTTTTTCCACATTTTGTTGTGTTACAGCCGGAATTCAAAATGTATTAAATTGAGATTGCGTGTCACTGGCATACACACAATATCCCATAAATAATTTTAATTTTTACTAATTCATAAAAAAAGCTGAAATGTCTTGTGTCAATAAGTATTCAACCCCTTTGCTATGGCAAGCCTAAAGTTAAATAGATGGCCCCTCGCACCTATCTCATTTAGAGGGGTTGGGTTAAATCTTGAAAACACATTTCGGTTGAATGCATTCAATTGTGCAACTGACTAGGTATCCCCTTTCCCTTCCTCACATAATAAGTTGCATGGACTGACTGTGTGCAATAATAGTGTTTAACATGCTTTTTTAATGACTACCTCATCTCCACACATACTATTAACTGTAACTCAGTCGAGCAGTGAATTTCAAACACAGATTCAACCACAAAGACCAGGGAGGTTTTCCCTATACCTCGCAAAGAAGTGCACCTATTGGTAGATGGGTAAAAAAAAAAAGCTGAGATTGAATATCCCTTTGAGCATGGTGAAGTTATTATTTACACTTTTGATGGTGTATCAATACACCCAGTCACCAAAGATACAGGCGTCCTTCCTAACTCAGTTGCCGGAGAGGAATGAAACCGCTCAGGGATTTCACCATCAGGGCAATGGTGACTGTAAAGCAGTTACAGTTTAATGGTTGTGATCGGAAAAAACTGACGATGGATCAACATTGTAGTTACTCCAAAATACTAACCTAAATGACAGAGTGAAAAGAAGGAAGCCTGTACATAAAACAAATATTCCAAAACATGCATCCTGTTTGCAAAAAGGTACTAAAGTAAAACTGCCAGAAATGTGGGAAAGAAATTAACTTTGTCCTGAATTCAAAGTGTTATATTTGGGGAAAATCCAACAACACATCACTGAGTACCACTTCATATTTTCAAGCATGGTGTTGACTGCATTATGTTATGGGTATGCTTGAATTTCTAAAATAATAATGTGAAAGACTCACAGCTGTAAATCGCTGCCAAAGGAGATTCTAACATGTATTTAATACTTATGTAAATTAGATATTTCTGTATTTAATTTTCAATACATTTGCAACAATAAAAAATAAAAAAATTGTTTTCACTTCGTCATTATGGTGTATTGTGTTTAGATGGGTTAGAAAAAATATACATTTAATACATTTTGAATTCAGGCTGTAACAACAAAATGTGGAATAAGTCAAAGGGTATGAATACTTTCTGAATGCATTGTATCTGTTTCATGTCTCAGGTAGCCTGCTAAAGCCAGCATAGAATACAATATTGACTAATATTTGCCATATTCTAATAATTCTAATGTGCTAACGTATCACCACGGCCCTTGCCATGGTGAAAACTGCACTTCTGTAGATCTTAAATAATTGGATGGTGAAACTTAATCCAGCCAACCAGAAAGGCAAGGCATAGCAATTCAGACATCATTGAAAGTCAGGACAATCCTTGTCCTGCAAAGAAACTAGATCAAAAATAGACTTTGATCACATGCTATGTAAACCACAGCCCTCTGCAAACATGCCTTCTCCGATGTTGGTTACAAAGCGGTAAGCTACCTTCAAAATTATACGGCAATCATCATTTATTAAAACAATACAGTTTCCATCATCATTTGTTGCAATATAGAAAAAAATCCACCGTTGAATGAATAAAAATGTTTTTAATTTTTAAAAAAATATTTTCCTATATCTGCCGTTTCCATTACACGTTGCAACATTGCTTTTGTCGAACAATCCTGGGTCAATGAGTGAGTGAGTGTGTTTAACAGCACTACTCATGGCCGAACAGGGAGATGCCTCTTTATTAGCTTGTGTTTAAAGGTCATGAACAGTCAAAATCATGTTTTTTGATGATATTTGGATGAAACACGACCAAAGTACGAAAAATTACTGTTGCTTCTACATTGATCGAGTCTGATCATAACGTTACTGGTTCCCTCCCCCATGTCAAACACTTGGCTTTAGGAGGCGGGATTATTAAGGGGTTAGGGTGACATCAACTCTCATTTTAATACATGGTAACATGAAATTCTCTTTCCTAATTTAAACAAGTACTGCCTTGTAACCAACATCGGAAAAGGCGTATTTGCAGAGGGGCAGGGTTTATATAGCTAAATAGCTACTCTATATGTGCCAAAATGTTACTTTAGGCTATCAGCAAATATAATTAAAAGTCACCCCTATTCATCTATGGCAAAGATACTTATGTTTCCCCTTTAATCTGTGTTGAGTAGTTACTGGGTAGCCAGGTCTTCAGCCAGCATGGAACAAAATAGGGGGCAGGGTCGTGAACCGTATCACAAGAGACACGCCAAACGGGAGATGACAAAATTGACATCATTGATGCAATTTCAATGTTGTTTGAGTTGCTTTGTGTATCACCAAATATGCTTGAGATTTTACTGCAACACTGCATCCAAGTTGCTTGACATAGGCGTTTCAAAGAACTGTCAGTCAAGGCGAGCTCATGCATGTGCTCCCCGCCCACTCAGCCTGTCTTTTCAAACTTCCTGGTAGTTAAAACATTTTAAAAAATGCATTTCTATCCAAATAAAATATTATGGGTGGTATTTTAGTCGTTCAAAAGGCTATTTTATTTTACATGGGAATCAGAAAGAGAGGAAGAGGAAGAGAGGAAGAGAGGATGACAAGGACTCTCCCCTATGATGGCACAATACGCTCCACAACCAACAATGACATTGTCACTGCTGAAGAATGGGCATGTCTTGGAGCTTTTGGTGCCATTGTGGAGTCCATGAAAAGTCTACATTTAAAACAAACTTGTCCGAACTCTGTGTTTCTATGTCTCTGGAAAGGAGAGGAGGGGAGCGGTGTGTAACAGGGGGAATGGGGAGCGGTGTGTTACAGACAGAATGGGGAGAGGAGGGGAGCTTTGTGTTACAGGGGGAATGGGGAGCGTTGTGTTACAGAGAGGAGGGGAGCGGTGTGTTACAGAGAGAATGGGGAGAGGAGGGGAGCGGTGTGTTACAGAGAGAATGGGGAGAGGAGGGGAGCGGTGTGTTACAGAGAGAATGGGGAGAGGAGGGGAGCGGTGTGTTACAGATAGGAGGGGAGCGTTGTGTTACAGAGAGGAGGGGAGCGGTGTGTTACAGAGAGGAGGGGAGCGGTGTGTTACAGAGAGAATGGGGAGAGGAGGGGAGCGGTGTGTTACAGAGAGAATGGGGAGAGGAGGGGAGCGGTGTGTTACAGAGAGAATGGGGAGAGGAGGGGAGCGGTGTGTTACAGATAGGAGGGGAGCGGTGTGTTACAGAGAGAATGGGGAGAGGAGGGGAGCGGTGTGTTAGAGTCATCACCATGGTGTTCTAAGAGCACTGTTGTGAGTTTACAGCAGCTGTTGTTCCTGCTGGAGGACATGGCTGAGACATTCTCAGTGTGTGTGTGTGTGTGTGTGTGTGTGTAGCTGAGACATTATCCATCCCTGTAACCCTAAACCTGGTCCTGAACCCAGCCAGCCGCGCGCTCAGTGTGTGTGTGTATTTGTGTGTGTGCGATGGGTGTTTAGAGGAAGCTACACACTACTCCATAAAGAAAGACCATCAAGGACAGGGGTCAGAGTGTGTCTGTGTTTCTTTGGACAATGGCTTACCATTCTGGCAGTGCCGTCTCTCTCTCGCTCCCGATCTCTTCCGCCCGGCCCATGACTCCGCAGCAGCTGCTGGGCATCATGGATGGCTTGGGTCACCACATCCCCCTCTCCCAGAAATCCTGCAGAGAGAGGAGGAGAGAGAGCGAGCGAGAGAGAGAAGAAAAGGAAGAGGAAAAGGAGGTACAAATCGTCATTAGATGCTCAGGTGGGCAAATGTCAATATAAAAGAGAGTCAAGATAACAGAGTACACTTATTGTATCAGAGGGGGATAGAGCAGAAGTCCTAAAGTCAAAGGGGAACAGGCTCACACACATACTAAGTGTTGACATGCCTGAAGGTAAGGAATGTCATGAGTGGAAGGAGGTATGTAGGTGTTATGTGTGTGTAGCATTTGCAGTGCCATCGGAAAGTATTCAGCCCCTTGACTTTTTCCACATTTTGTTAGGTTACAGCCTTATTCTAAAATGGATTAAATCGTTTTTTCCCCCCCTCATCAATCTACAGACAATACCCCATAATGACAAAACAAAAACAGGTTTTGAAATATTTTTGCAAAAAATAAAATGAACTGATATATCACATTTACATAAGTATTCAGACCCTTTATTCAGTACTTTGTTGAAGCACCTTTGGCAGTGAATACAGCTTAGAGTCTTCTTGAGTATGACGCTACAAGCTTAGCACACCTGTATTTGGAGAGTTTCTCACATTCTTCTCTGCAGATCCTCTCAAGCTCTGTCAGGTTGGATGGGGAGCTATTTTCAGGTCTCCCCAGAGATGTTAGAACGGGTTCAAGTCTTGTCAAAAGACTTGTCTCAGACTTGTCCCGAAGCCACTCCTGCGTTGTCTTGGCTGTGTACTTAGGGTTGTTGTCCTGTTGGAAGGACCTTTGCCCCAGTCTGAGGTCCTGAGCACTCTGGAGCAGGTTTTCATCAAGGATCTCTCTGTACCCTGCTCCATTCATCTTTGCCTCGATCCGGACTAGTCTCCCAGTCCCTGCCGCTGAAAAACATCCCCACAGCATGATGCTGCCACCACCATGTTTCAACGTAGGGGATGGTGCCAGGTTTCCTCCTGATGTGAAGCTTGGCATTCAGGCCAAAGAGTTTAATCAGACCAGAGAATCTTGTTTCTAATAGTATGAGAGTCTTTAGTGCCTTTTGGCAAACTCCAAGCGGACTGAGGAGTAGCTTCCTTCTGGCCATTCTACCATAAAGGCCTGATTAGTGGACTGCTGCAGAGATGGTTGTCCTTCTGGAAGGTTCTCCCATCTCCACGGAGGAACTCCGTCACAGTGACTGTCAGGTTCTTGGTCACCTCCCTGACCAAGGCCCTTCTCCCCCGATTGCTCAGTTTGGCCAGGCGGCCAGCTCTAGGTATAGTCTTGGTGGTTCCAAACTTCTTCCATTTAAGAATGATGGAGGCCAATGTCTTCTTGGGGACCTTCAATGCTGCAGACATGTGTTGGTACCCTTCCCCAGATCTGTGCCTCGACACAATCCTGTCTTGGAGCATTACAAACAATTCCTTCCACCTCGTGGCTTGGTTTTTGCTCAGACATGCTGTATGTGTGTGTGTGTGTGTGTGTGTGTGCGTAGACTGACCCAGGTTAAGTGCAGGTCGTGAGGGGCTGTCTCTATGGTTGTCCCTGGGTCTGTACCCTCCCTGCAGTGTCAACGTGCCCAGCTCAAAGGCCTGCGGGCTTGGGCTCTTCCCCATGTCCATCCCCTTGGGCTTAGAAGTCAGGTTCAGAGGCTGGCTGGCTTCCTAAGGGGATGAGAGACAAAAGACTAGACCATCAGGGGTGTGTTAGCACAACACAGGAACACACACAAACACAATACACTGCTTATATATATATATATATATATATATATATATATATATATATATACACAGTGTAAATATAACACGCACAAACACACTCAACGTACAGTTTTCATCCATGTCAATATAAAAAACACACACACCCAGGTATGAGGTGGGTGTGTATGGGTAACGGTTATGCATGTCAGGTTTGGCATCTCGCACCTCTGTAGTGTTTGTTTTAATCTCATCTTTATTTTTTTCTAATCTTTCCCTCTGTCCTCTCTTCCTTTTGTTTAATGATTTATGCGATGCCCTTTTCCACTTGAGAACCAACAGTGCAGACAGAGCATGCATTGTGCACACAATTGTGAATGGGGTGTGGTGTACCAGAAACAGCCATTGTTAATTTGGAGTGCATTGTTTTGACAGTGTTTTCAAAGAGATCTCCTAGCCTGTATCTGTAGTCTTAACGGAGCTAGCTTCTTAAGTGTAAATCATAGTCCACAGAAGCTGAGACGTATTAGTCCGGCGTCCCATTGTGACATAACTACACGGCTCTGAGAACACCAACACCTCTCCTGGTATGTGTCCTCTATTCATTTGAATGTGATGACAGTTGGAGAAATTGCTTGAGCTGTGTTGAGAATTCGAAAAGTATGAAAGCCAACGGTCCAATATTCTAGAACACTGCTGTGTGTACGCGTACCATTTTTGGACTATGATAAACCCTTTAGGGCCATACATAGTTCAGGCCTCAGCCACGAACATTATGACATTTCCACAAAAATACAAGTATATCCATGCTAAAATAAGGCTTGCACCTGTGCAATGTTAGCAGCTGTTATTTTCAGAGGGGAATAAAATACAGAAAAGAAAGACATGGAACGGTCTTTAAAGAAACGTTACATAAACATAATTTGCTTTCCTTTTATTTTATATTTTATTCCTTCGGGAAAAGAACAGGTGCAGAAAGTGAATCTGGATATAGGTGTTAATTTATAGTATAGTGTATAGTATAGCCAGTTCATTGTTCCCCTCTAATCGGGGACTGATTTAGATCTGGGACACCTGGTATAGTATATTATAAACTGGGTGGTTCAAGCCCTGAATGCTGATTGGCTGACGGCCGTGGTATATCAGGCCATATACCATAGGTATGACAAAACATTTATTTTTACTGCTAATTACGTTGGTAACCTGTTTATAATAGCAATAAGGCACCTCATGGCTTTGTGGTATATGACCAATATACCACAGCTAAGGGCTGTAACCTGGCACTCTGTGTTGCCTCGTGCATAAGAACAGTCCTTAGCCGTGGTATATTGGCCATATACCACACCTCCTCGTGCCTTATTGCTTAAGTATAGTATATAGTATAGTGTAGTGTATAGTATAGTCAGTCATAGTGTATAGTATATAATATAGTATAGTGCAATGGTTCTCAATCCTGGTCCTGGGGACCAAAAGGTAATTTTGGTTTTTGCCTTAACACTACACACCTGATTCAAATCATCAAAGCCTGATGATGAGTTGATGATTTGAATCAGGTGTGTAGTATTTGTGTTTATTATGGATCCCCATTCCTGGGGTCCAGTAAAATTAAGGCAGTTAACGTTACAATTAATTCACAACAGATTTCACAACATATTAAGTGTGTGCCTTCAGGCCCCTACTCTACTACCACATATCTACAACACAACATCCATGTGTGCATGTGTGTATAGTGCGTATGCTATCATGTGTGTGTATGGATGTGTCTGTGCCTATGTTTGTGTTGCTTCACAGTCCCAGCTGTTCCATAAGGTGTATTTTTATGTGTACTGCTTGCACAAGTTACTTGATGTGGAATAGAGTTCCATGTAGTCATGGCTCTATGTACAGTATTACTGTGTACCTCCCATAGTCTGTTCTGGACTTGGGGACTGTGAACCAGGATACATTGACATGCATATTATTAATGTTAGCTCTCTGTGTGCATCCAAGGGCCAACCGTGCTGCCCTGTCCCTCTTTGTGGCACCTGACCACATGACTGGACAGTAGTCCTTTTTGCTAGTGTTGTTAAGAAGGTAGAGCAGTGCTTTATTATGGACAGACTTCTCCCCATCTTAGCTACTGTTGTATCAATATGTTTTGATCATGACAGTTTACAATCCAGGGTTACTCCAATAAGTTTAGTCACCTCAACTTGTTCAATTTCCACATTATTCATTACAAGATTTAGTTGAGGTTTAGGGTTTAGTGAACGATTTGTCCCAAATACAATGCTTTTAGTTTTTGGAATATTTAGGATTAACTTATTCCTTGCCACCCATTCTGAAACTGCAGCTCTTTGTTAAGTGTTGCAGTCATTTCAGTTGCTGTAGTAGCTGACGTGTATAGTGTTGAGTCATCCGCATACATAGACACACTGGCTTTACTCATTTGTGTAAGTGATGTGCTTGTTGAATGTCCTTCCCTATAAGCGTGCTGAAAGTCTGTTGTCAATTTGTAGTGAAAATGTGCACCCCTTTGGGTCCCCAGGAACAGGATTGTAGTGTATAGTGTACAGCAGTGTAGTGTAGAGTATAGTGTACAGTAGTGTACAATATAGTGTGTAGTGAGTGTAGAGTAGTGTAGTGTATAGTGTCCAGTATAGTGTATAGTGTAGTGCACAGTATAGTATAGTGTACAGTAAAGTGTAGTGTATCGTGTACAGTATAGTAGTGTAGTGTATACTGTATAGTATACAGTAGTGTAGTGTGTAGTGTAGAGTAGTGTAGTGTATAGTGATATAATAATATATGCCATTTAGCAGACGCTTTTATCCATATGCATGCATCAATTTTACGCATGGGTGATCCCGGGAATCGAACCCACTACCCTGGCATTACAAGTGCCTTGCTCTACCAACTGAGTTACAAAGGACCAGTATATACTATAGTACAGTATAGTATAATAAGGGTATACTATAGTATAGGTATATGTCCAGTATAATATGGATGAAAATCCCTACCTGTCGGAAGGTACCACTGGGCCTTTTCATAGGAGTGGAGTGAAGGTTCTGCAGTAGCTGCATGTGATAGTCCACTGCTAAATAAAACAGGGGGAGATGAAAGCTTCACAATCACTGTCAGAAGGGAACAAAATCACTAACATCCTAACAGCGTTTAGACAACATTATCTGTACTACCGTCATGCTGACTGTTCAGGGCATGACCAGGAAAAAGGGGGTTTGACTGAGAAGGTTACTGACCACAATATCATTTGAAAGGGACGGCTGGTCGTTGCTCTAGCAACTTAGACAGTACATAGCAACAAGACAAACAAAACAGAGGAGCCAAATTTACCATTTGTATTTTCTTTTTTTGGGGGGGGGGGGGGGGGGGGGGCGTCTGATTGACATTTACAAAGTCCACAGCGATCACTTGATGTCAGCTCGTTACTTATTTGTTTTCATAGTGTATGAGAGGATTGAGTGTTAATGAACAACTGAGTAATATAAACCATGTCACAGCCCGCCAATGGGCTCCAACCAACCCTCCTTTTTGGAAAGCATTGCATTGGGGAATTCTAGGTAAAAATACATATCTGCTTCAGTCTACCCAAGGGTGTCAAAATCGTTTTGCCCCGGGGACCGCATTTAGTCTTCAACGAGGTCCAGAGGGCCACACTGAAAATTGGTTATATTTCCTTGCCGTTAAAATTAGCAAAAAATAGTCTCATAATTTCTGATGCTCCCTGACTGTCTAGCTTTCTTTTCAGTGATTATTAATGAGCTGTACACAGTTAAGAAACGGTATGAATGTAGGTCCATTATCATTTCTACACAGTTTCAAATTGGTTTTAGTCATTTTGAAGCATATTGAGTTCGTCACCCTTCCCTCAAAAAAATTAAAAAAATAATGACATACATATACATATATATACCTTCTGTTGTGTTACAAAGTGGTATTAAAATTGATTTAATTGTCATTTTTGGTCAACTATCTACACAAAATACTCTGTCAGTGGAAGAATCATTCTTAAAAAATATATATAATTATATATATAATTTATGAAACATCTATATCTAATATATCTTAATTTGATAAGTATTCACCCCCGAGAAATTACATTTTAGAAACACCTTCGACAGAGTTTACAGCTTTGAGTCTTTTTGGGTTGTGCAATATTTTCCCATTATTCTTTTTTAAATTCTTCAAGCGCTTTTAAAGTTGGTTGTTGATCATTGCTAGAGAGCCATTTTCAAGTCTTGCCAAAGATTTTCAAGCAGATTTAAGTCAAAACTGTAAGTAGGCCATTTAGGAACATTCAATGTCGTCCTGCTAATCAACTGTGTAGATTTGTGTTTTAGGTTATTGTCCTGCTGAAAGGTGAATTTGTCTCCCAGTGTCTGTTGAAAAGCAGACTGAACCAGGTTTTCCAATAGGATTCTGCCTGTGCTTAGCTCCATTTTGTTTATTTTTATCCTGAAAACCTCTCCAGTCCTTGCCGATGACAAGCATATCCATAACATGATGCAAGCACCACCATGCTTGAAAATATGAAGAGTGGTACTCAGTGATGTGCTGTGTTGGATTTGCCCCACATTTTTTTCCATTGTTGCAAACAGGATGCATGTTTGGGAATATTTGTATTATGTACAGGCGTCCTTCTTTTCACTCTGTCAATCAGGTTAGTATTGTGGAGTAACTACAATGATGTTGATCTACAATGTTTCTCCGATCACATCCATTAAACTTTGTAACTGTTTTAAAGTCACCATTGGCCTCATGGTGAAATCCCTGAGCGGTTTCCTTCCTCTCCTGTAACTGAGTTAAGAAGGATACCTGTATCTTTGTAGTGACTGGGTATATTGATACACCATCCAAAATGTAATTAATACCTTCACCATGCTCAGAGGGATATTCAATGCCAGATTTTTTTTATGAGGCATTGGATTCACTGCTTGACTGAGGGACCATAATTGTATGTGTGGGTACATAGATGAGGTAGTCATTAAAAAATCATGTTAAACACTACTATTGCACACAGAGTGACTTCTGCAACTTATGTGACTTGTTAAGCACATTTTTATGTCTTGCCATAACAAAGGGGTTCAATATTTATTGACTCAAGACATTCTTAGCTTTTCATTTGTTATAAAATGTATTAAAATGTTGACAAACATAATTCCACTTTGACATTATGGAGTATTGTGTGTATATATATATATATATAATTAGTTTTACTTAAACCACCCACGGGCCGGATTAGACCCCCCCTGGTTTGTAGGGGATTGTCTAAATGAGGTCTGGGGCGGGATGACTCAGCTGGCTGTCAGGGGATTTGCTAAGAGAGGTTGGGGGCGGGATGTGACTCACCTGGCTTGCAGGGGATTGGCTGTAGAGGCATGGTCATCTGGGTGTCGGAGGTGACAGGGAGTTGCTGGGTGTTGGGATGGAAGGCTGGGATCATCACGTAAGGCATGTTCACCTGCTGAGACCAGGTCAGACAGAGGGCACAAGGTCAGTCACAGCCAGAGTTACCCCAAAATTACTTTAAAATTATGCTATAAAAATAGCATGTCATTTATAAAAGGTCTCACCTGGATCTGCTGCTGAAGCAGGTTGATTTTGTGCTGCTGCTGAATCAGCTGCTGCTGCTGTTTGGCGATCTGAAATAAACCACACACATTGGTTGTATTCCCCTGCTCAGACATTGCATGCCTCAACCAATAGTTCGGTGCCAAGTCATCAACTGTGTCATTGACTGACCGATTGCTATAACATATGATTAGCTAAGAAATATCCATTAAAAACATATACAGTGCCTTTAGAAAGTATTCAGACACCTTGACCTTTTCCACATTTTGTTACAGCCTTGTTCAAAAAAATCTTTAAAAAATTGCATTGCAAAATTGCATATTTCTTCAGAACAAAAAAAAATTGAAATACCTTATTTACATAGTATTCAGACATTTTGCTATGAAACTTGATTGGAGTCCACCTGTGGTACATTCAATTGATTGGACATGACTTGGAAAGGCACACACCTGTCGGTCGAAGGAATTGTCCGTAGAGCTCGAAGGAATTGTCTGTCGAGCTCTGAGTCAGGATTGTGCCGAGGCACAGATCTGGGGAAGGGTACTAAAAAATCTCTGCAGCATTGAAGGTCCCCAAGAACACAGTGGCCTCCATCATTCTTAAATGGAAGAAGTATGGAATCACCAAGACAATTCCTAGAGCTGGCCTCTGAGCAATCAGGGGAGGCGGGTCTTGGTCAGGTTGGTGACCAAGAACCCAATGGTCACTCTGATAGAGCTCCAGAGTTCCTCTGTGGAGATGGGAGAACCTTCTAGGACAACCATCTCTGTAGCACTCCACCAATCAGGCCTTTATGGTAGAGCGGCCAGACTGAAGCCACTCCTCAGTAAAAGGCACAAGACAGCCCACTTGGAGTTTGCCAAAAGGATGCTAAAGACTCTCAGACCATGAGAAACAGGATTCTGTGGTCTGATGAAACCAAGAATGAACTATTTGGCCTGAATGCCAAGCGTCACCTCTGAAGCATGCTGGTGGCAGCATCATGCTGTGGGGATGTTTTTCAGCGGCAGGGACTGGGAGACCAGTCAGAATCGAGGGAAAGATGAACGGAGCGAAGTACAGCGAGATCCCTGATGAAAACCTGCTTCAGACTGGGGAGAAGGTTCACCTTCAAACAGGACAATGACCCTAAGCACACATTCAGGACAATGCAGGAGTGGCTTCGGGACAAGTCTCTGAATTTCTTTGAGTGGCCCAGCCAGAGCCCGGACTTAAACCCGATCAAACATCTCTGGAGAGACCTGAAAATAGCTGTGCAGCGACGCTCCCCATCCAACCTGACAGAGCTTGAGAGGATCTGCAGAGAATAATGGGAGAAACTCTCCAAATATAGGTGTGCCAAGCTTGTAGAGTCATACCCAAGGCTATAATTGCTTCCAAAGGAGCTTCAACAAAGTACTGAGTAAAGGGTCTGAACACTTATGTAAATGTGATATTTCTGTTTTTAATACATTTAATACAAAAAAAACAATTTAATCAATTTTAGAATAAGGCTATAACGTAACAAGATGTAGAAAAAGTCAAGGGGTCTGAATACTTTCCAAATTAAATGTTGTCTAGACCAGGTAAACCCAGGTTAGGGGTCAGTGTGTGTATTAGGCGTCAGAGGTCAGGGTCACCTGTTCCTGCTGCTGTCTGGCCAGCTCCATCTGCTGCTGTTGTTTCTCCAGAAGCAGGGCGGCCATGTTTCTCTGCTCAGAGTAGGCTCCCAGCAGCTGCTCCCTCAGACCACTCAGCTGGTTGATCATCAATAACAACTGCAGCTCCTTCTCTGCCAGAGACTCTGGAGTGCCTGAGAGAGCAAGAGCGCAGGATTAGAGCAAGATCATTTTTATCAGCTAACTGGCAGCTAAGCACCGATCATCCTGTCACCACCATACAGCTAAGCACCGATCATCCTGTCACCACCATACAGCTAAGCACCGATCATCCTGTCACCACCATACAGCTAAGCACTGATCATCCTGTCACCACCATACAGCTAAGCACCGATCATCCTGTCACCACCATACAGCTAAGCACCGATCATCCTGTCACCACCATACAACTAAGAACCGATCATCCTGTCACCACCATACCGCTAAGCACCGATCATCCTGTCACCAACATACAGCTAAGAACCGATCATCCTGTCACCAACATACAGCTAAGAACCGATCATCCTGTCACCACCATACAGCTAAGAACCGATCAAATTAAGACCCTAGATTTTATTGGAAAGGAGCATCAAGCTCATCATGTGCACTTTCACCATCCTGTAGGCTAAGCTATGCATGCAAGTCGCAGTGGGAGGACCACACAACATAAACAAATTGTCTGTTGACACTTTATGTTTCCATCATTGTTTTTTTTAGGGCATGACTACACGCATGAAAACTGTGGTTAGAGAGGGAGAGATTAGTACAAACAGGATTATACATAGAGACAATTAAGATATAGAGACAGACAGGCAGGCAGGCAGAGACAGGCAGGCAGAGACAGAGACAGGCAGGCAGGCAGACACATACTGACAGACAGGCGGAGAGAGACTGGTAAGACAGAGAACTGATGGGCCAGTCAGGGGTGAGAGGTAAAGATGAGGGGTCAGGGGTGAGAGGTAAAGGGGTTAGGGGTAAAGGCTCACCTTTCAAGTGGTTGCTTCCCAGGGAGCTTTTGTCCAGAAGCTTCTCCCTCCAGTCCACACTCAGCAGCGTCTCTATGGTGGGCATGACTGCCAACAGGACATGGATGTTGAGTGAGTGAGTGAGTGAGTGAGTGAGTGAGTGAGTGAGTGAGTGAGTGAGTGAGTGAGTGAGTGAGTGAGTGAGTGAGTGAGTGAGTGAGTGTGCTCGCGCATGTGTTTGAATCAATGCATTCAGTTCAATAGTTAAAAACAAATCTCAAGGTCTACTACTTTGTAAGGATTTCAAAAGGAAGGTACTTTGTGTAACCTCTCTCATATAAGAAAAACAGCCATGTGAAATTCAATGCAATTCTGTAGCCAATGAATAGGAGTACCAACCTGAGCACACAGAGCTAAGGCAAAATCATCTAGCCTCCTCAGAGTCTTAATGTGATGCACTGTGAAAAACCTTCACATTTACCCGTCAATATTCAGGAGAGATCTCCAAGGGCAATGTAATGATCCAAAACATATTACATTGGGGAGCAGACGAGGTGTACCATACCTTCGCTGACAGTGGGGGGCATGTGTCCCTCTGGTCGGTGGTCGTACCCCCTGCTGCCCCCCTTTATCCCCACAGGACTCTGTCTGATAAGCTGTTCCTTCCCCAGAGAGCCCTCCTACCAAGGACAGAGAAACAGCCTTAAGGAGAAAACTTATCAGACCAATTGTCAGTCTATACAGAAGGGGGCCGTTCCATGGCCATTTGTTTGCTTGTTGACGGCGCGGTGTGTTATAGGGACCACCCGCCGATGCCTGACTGACGGACATAATTTTTGCCCATTTCAACATGCAGAATCGGTTTGCGCTTGTTTTGCAAATTACTGCCGCCAATCTGTTCAGAGGTGCTAAGTACTCTCGTCCAGCAGACGCTCGACAATCCTACTGTCTGTGCGTTTAGATCACAATCATATAGCTAACGAACTGTAGCAAACCTGCCTTTGATAAGCATACTACAACCAGATCTGTGTAAGTGTCTATAGGCGGGGACTAACAGGATATAACAGCACACCTAGATAAACAAAATAATTGATTAAAATAAAAAGGGATGAGTTTCTCTCTTACTGAGGGCGAGCGGGAGAGGGGAGGAGTCAGCTGTCTAGACTCCGATCTCGCCATAGGCTGATGTCCTGACCAATCACAGGCAGGAGAGGTGTGTGGCTCCGCCTTGGCTCCTCCCCCTTCTCCTCCAGACTCCTCCTGCTTCATGCCAACGCCCACCATGCTGACATCACCGTTGGCATGGAGATGCAACGCTGGGGGACTGGGCTCAACCATTCTGGGGGGGAAAAGAGGAAAAATAGTACGGCAGGTAGCCAAGTGGTTAGGGTGTTGGGCCAGTAACCGAAAGGATGCTGGATCGAATCCCCGAGCTGACAAGGTAAATAATCTATCGGTCTGCCCCTGAACAAGGCAGTTAACCCACTGTTCCTCTTGTAAATAATAATTTTTTCTTAACTGACTTGCCTAGTTAAATAAAAGTTAAATAAAAACATTTATAGTCCATGTGAACATGTAGGGGGAAAGATAGTCCATGTGAACATGTAGGGGGAAAGATAGTCCATGTGAACATGAACGCTGTTCTGCCCACATGCCTTACAAAGAGGTCGCACAACACACACTCCACAGTGTTGCTATGACTGCCCAACTCTGAACTTTACTGCACGTCTGAAGCTGACCACACACACACACCGTGATCACCTTTATCTGTCTGTAATAGCTGTAATGAGACCATAAGCCTTTCCAGGTGTGACTGTATGTCTGGGTCTCTGAGCTTTAGGTGTGGGTGTATAGGGCCACTGCTTTGCATAGGGCACAGAGGACATTCTGTGAAAACACACACACACACACGTCAACTGTACCTTTAGCTTGAAATCCTAACTTCTAGTCTGGGCTACATTGTAGGTGTCAGGGAAAGTTAATCATGACAAGGTAAAGACTGCACATCTCACACACAAACACAAGCATAAAGACAGAAACAAAAGAGAGAAAGACAGAAAGAGAGAGATTGAGTGCAGTCAGGTTGAAAAAGCAGATAGAGAGAGGTTGAGCCTTAATGAACTCTCCGACTTCAGCTGTGTTTCCCCACCTCCGCTGCAGGAGGAAAGAAAAGCCGCCAGACAGGAGAACAAAACAAAAACAGAACACACAAGGCAAAAAGTGCACAACACACACACACACACACACCCCCGTTCAAAAGTTTGGGGTCACTTAGAAATGTCCTTGTTTTTTAAAGAAAAGCTAATTTTTTGTCCATTAAAATAACATCTAATTGATCAGAAATACAGTGTAGACATTGTTAATGTTGTAAATGACTATTGTAACTGGAAACGGACGATTTAAGAAATAAAATGTAGCCATATATTCCTCTGTCCAGTGTCTGTGTTATTTTGCCGATCTTAATCTTTTCTTTTTATTGGCCAGTCTAAGATATGGCTTTTTCTTTGCAACTCCACCTAGAAGGCCAGCATCCCGGAGTCGCCTCTTCACTGTTGACGTTGAGACTGGTGTTTTGCGGGTACTATTTAATGAAGCTGCTAGTTGAGGACTTGTGAGGGGTCTGTTTCTCAAACTAGACACTCGAATGTACTTGTCCTCTTGTTTAGTTGTGCACTGGGGCCTCTCACTCTTTCTATTCTGGTTAGAGCCAGTTTGCGCTGTTCTGAGAAGGGAGTAGTACTTGTCCGATATCTTCAGTTTCTTGGCAATTTCTTGCATGGAATAACCTTCATTTCTCAGAACAAGAATAGACTGACGAGTTTCAGAAGAAAGTTATTTGTTTCTGTCCATTTTGAGCCTGTAATCAAACCCACAAATGCTGATGCTCCAGATACTCAACCAGTCTAAAGAAGGCCAGTTTTATTGCTTCTTTAAATCATCACAACAATTTTTTAGATGTGCTAAAATAATTGTAAAACTGTTTTCTAATGATCAATTAGCCTTTTAAAATGATCAACTTGGATTAGCTAACACAACGTGCCATTGGAACACAGGAGTGATGGTTGCTGATAATGGGCCTCTGCACGCCTATGTAGTTATTCCATTAAATATCTGCCATTTCCAGCTAGTCATTTACAACATTAACAATGTCTACCCTGTATTTCTGATCAATTTGATGTTATTTTAATGGACATTTCTAAGTGACCCCAAACTTTGAACGGTAGTATATACACCCTCGGTCAAAAGTTTGAAATATTACTCATTCAAGGGTTTTTCTTTATTAAACAAAATCAAAATATATTTTGAGATTCTTCAAATAGCCACCCTTTGCCTTGATGACAACTTTGCACACTCTTGGAATTCTCTCAACCAGCTTCACCTGGAATGCTTTTCCATCAGTCTTGAAGGAGTTCCCACATATGCTGAGCACTTGTTGGCTGCTTTTCCTTCACTGCGGTCTGACTCATCCCAAACCATCTAAATTTGGTTAAGGTTGGAACCAAAAATCTCAAATTTGGACTCCAGACCAAAGGACAAATTTCCACCGGTTGAATGTCCATTGCTAGTGTTTCTTGGCCCAAGAAAGTCTCTTCTTCTTATTGGTGTCCTTTAGTAGTGGTTTCTTTGCAGCAATTCGACCATGAAGGCCTGATTCACACAGTCTCCTCTCAACAGTTGATGTAGAGATGTGTCTGTTATATAGATGAAACGGTATGAAAATTTCATATCACAATTATAGTGAACAAAATTATCACGGTTATCAGTATTATGTTCAAAAATGTTTTAAAAAGTACTGAAATAATTTCACCAAGTTTGTTTATTGAAAACCAACAAACAAATTACATTTGCAGCACTATACACTTTGTGTGCATAAACATAAATAATAACATTAAAGATGGCACCATGTGGCTTGAGGTAAAAGTTTCCCTAGTGCAGGTTTAAATGAACACAACCTTAAGTAAGCAAATCAAATGTGCATATAAAAGCAACACAAGTAAAACAATGTGCATGTAAGAACAATACAAATCCAATGTGCAGGTGTTGACATTAAAATAACACCAAATACGTAAACAAATCAATTGAACAGCACTGATTATATGTCCGTTCTCTCCTTTATAAAAAAAATAAGGTGCTGCTGGCATAACATCCTGTATGTATGCATCTTTGTTCACTCAAGATTGAAATGTAAAAATGTATCATGTCCTTTGTAATGTAATATGAAAGGGCTGCAGTGAGGCCTTGAGCATTTTTTTATGTGGGTGCATAAGCAGCCTGCCTTTTAAATGCTTGCTCGAGTGTCTGTCACAACTGTAGATGAGGAGGGACCAGTAGCATCACTGGGTTTGCCTGCTGCACGCCCACTCTGTAAACAAGGGAATAGCAAATGTATTATTATTATTATTATTATTATTATTATTATTATTATTATTATTATTATTATTATTATTATTATATTATAATTCACTCACACACACAGTCTACATTCTGTGTTGTAACATGTTATTGTGTGCAATGGGCGAAAAGTCTGCAGACACACAATGCATACAGCAGCAGAACAACGTGTACTGTTTTTACAAGAGTAGGTAACCCTGAAAGCTTCAGTTTACATTATTGACAAGCTATTAGCAAGTTAGACAGACAAACGATGACATTTTCCCCCATTCCGAAGTCACCGCATCATGCATTGAGCTAAAAGTTAACTTACCTTGCATTTGCTATAAAGTAGTGGGTGGTGGTCACGAAGATGACTCAAGAGATTTGAAGTGTTGCCCCACTTCGCAGCGATTTGTTTTTGCATGTTCTGCAGACAGGTTGACGATCTTCGATTAAGTTGCCCTCAGCACTCTCGTAAAACCCAAAATACGACCACACTTCAGATTTGGTCCTCTTAGAAGGCTGAATAAATCCCTTGAGCGCTGTCACTGCCTTCCGCCATGTTTTCACACAAAACCAAACCCACCTTTCATGCTGCACCTGCGTCAGACTGTTACCAACTTTGGTTGATGCTGGACAGTATTTACAGTGAGTTTTTCAAACCGTGGAAATCAAACACGGTTTTAATGATAATTAAAATTTGAAACGGTAATACTAACCGTCGGGAAATTTACCGTGGTTTATCGTGAAACCGGTAACCGTTTCATCCCTAGTCTGTTACTTGAACTCTGTGAAGCATTTATTTGGGCTGCAATCTGAGGCTGGTAACTCTAATGAATGTATCCTCTGCAGCAGAGGTACTTCTGGGTCTTCTGTTCCTGTGGCGGTCCTCATGAAGCTGGTTGAGAGAATGCCATGAGGGTGCAAAGCAGAATTTTGCAAGTAAAAGTAACAAAAATGTATTTTCCTTATGGGGAAAAAGTTAGGACACCCCTACCTTTACCATCACATAAAATGGCAAAAATGTGAATTAGTGGAGGTGTACCAAAACAAGTGCAAATGATTAGAAAACATTAGAGAGAAACTTAGGAGGGTCCAGCCTTCCATAAAGAAAAATTGGTCTGGTTTGGTCTTAACCATATGGGTGTGTTGTAACACATCATTCAAAGATCAAAAGACCTACCCGAGGCCCTCCGAAGAAAGATTATTGATGCCCATGAGTCTGGGAGGGGTTACAAATCCATTTCCAAGCAATTCGAAGTATATCATTACATTTCCAAACAATTCGAAGTACATCATTCCACTGTCCGACGAAAATTCCAGGCCACTGGCAAACTACCTAGGACAGATCGACCCACCAAAGTCAGCCCAAGAGCTGACCGAAAGATGCTCATAGAAGTCTCTAAGAACCCCAGGGTAACATCAAAGGATCTACAGGCCTCAATCAATGTCGAATTGCATGGGTACACTGTCAGAAAGAGAACTGACTTTTGCAGGACAACACCTGGGTGAAGTCAGTTGTGTCTTGATATAATTGTTTGAGAGCTGAGGCTATATATATAGTGCACTTTTCACCCTGTGTTTTCTGTTTGTTTTGTTCTCCTGTCTGGTGGGCTTTTATATATATACACATATACACACATATACAATTGAAGTCAAAAGTTTACATACACTTTGCTGTCATTAAAACAGATTTTTCAACCACTCCACAGATTTCATGTTAACAAACTATAGTTTTGGCAAGTCGGTTAGGACATACACTTTGTGCATGACACAAGTAATTCTTCGAAAAATTGTTTGCAGACAGATTATTTCACTTATAATTCACTATATCACAATTCCAGTGGGTCAGAAGTTTACATACACTAAGTTGACTGTGCCTTTAAACAGCTTGGAAAATTCCAGAAAATGATGTCATGGCTTTAGAAGCTTCTGATAGGCTAATTGACATAATTTGAGTCAATTGGAGGTGTACCAGTGGATGTATTTCAAGGCCTACCTTCAAACTATGGGAAAATTAAAAGACCTCAGACATTTTTTTTGTAGACCTCCACAAGTCTGGTTCATCCTTGGGAGCAATTTCCAAACGCCTGAATGTATCACGTTCATCTGTACAAACAATAGTACGCAAGTATAAACACCATGGGACCATGCAGTGGTCATACCACTCAGGAAGGAGACACGTTCTGTCTCCTAGAGATGAACGTTCTTTGGTGTGAATAGTGCAAATCAGTCCCAGAACAACAGCAAAGGACCTTGTGAAGATGCTGGAGGAAACAGGTACAAAAGTATCTATATCCACAGTAAAACGAGTCCTATATCGACATAACCTGAAAGGCCGCACAGCAAGGAAGAAACCACTGCTCCAAAACCACCATAAAAAAGCCAGACTACGGTTTGCAACTGCACATGGGGACAAAGATCTTACTTTTTGGAGAAATGTCCTCTGGTCTGATGAAACAAAAATAGAACTGTTTGGCCATAATGAGCATCGTTATGTTTGGAGGAAAAAGGGGGACGCTTGCAAGACAAAGAACACCCTCCCAATCGTGAAGCACAGGGGTGGCAGCATCATGTTGTGGGGGTTCTTTGCTGCAGGAGAGAATGGTGCACTTCACAATATAGATGGCAAAATAAAATGATGTGCATATATTGAAGCAACATCTCAAGACATCAGTCAGGAAGCTAAAGCTTGGTCGCAAATGGGTCTTCCAAATGGACAATGACCCCAAGCATACTTCCAAAGTTGTGGCAAAATGGCTTAAGGACAACAAAGTCAAGGTATTGGAGTGGCCATCACAAAGCCCTGACCTCAATCCCATAGAAAACCGGACTCAGTTACACCAGTTCTGTCAGGAGGAATGGGCCAAAATTCACCCAACTTATTGTGGGAAGCTTGTGGAAGGCTAGCCAAAACATTTTACCCAAGTTAAACAATTTAAAGGCAATGCTACCAAATACTAATTGAGTGTATGTAAACTTCTGACCCACTGGGAATGTGATGAAAGTAATAAATACTGAAATAAATCACTCTACTATTATTCTGACATTTCACATTCTTAAAATAAAGTGGTGATCCTAACTGACCTAAAACAGGGAATTTTTACTAGGATTAAATGTCCGGAATTGTGAAAAACTGAGTTTAAATGTATTTGGCTAAGTGGTATGTAAACTTCCGACTTTCAGGTTATGTCGATATTAGATGACCACACATACACACACTCAGTAAAAAAAGAAACGTCCCTTTTTCAGGACCCTGTCTTTCAAAGATATTTTGATTTTTATTAATTAACTTCACAGATCTTCATTGTAAAGGGGTTAAACACTGTTTCCCCATGCCTGTTCAATGAACCATAAACAATTAATGAACATGCACATCTGGACCGGTCATTAAGACACTAACTGCTTACAGACGATAGGCAATTAAGGTCACAGTTATGAAAACTTAGGACACTAAAGAGGCCTTTCTACTGACTCTGAAAAACACCAAAAGAAAGATGCCCAGGGTCCCTGCTCGTCTGTGTGAACGTGCCTTAGGCATGCTGCAAGGAGGCATGAGGACTGCAGATGTGGCCAGGGCAATAAATTGCAATGTCCGTACTGTGAGACGCCTAAGACAGCGCTACAGGGAGACAAGACGGACAGCTGATTGTTACAACACCTGCACAGGATTGGTACATCTGAAAATCACACCTGAGGGACAGGTACAGGATGGTAACAACAACTGCCCGAGTTACACCAGGAACACACAATCCCTCCATAAGTGCTCACAGCAAGAACCGGCAAATCTGGTGCAGTCCATGAGGAGGAGATGCACTGCAGTACTTATTGCAGCTGGTGGCCACACCAGATACTGACTGTTACTTTTGACCACCCCTTTGTTCAGGGATACATTATTCAATTTCTGTGGAACTTGTGCAGTTTATGTCTCAGTTGTTGAATCTTGTTATGTTCGTACAAATATTTACACGTTAAGTTTGTTGAAAAATAAACGCAGTTTACAGTGAGAGGACTTTTCTTTTTTTTCTGAGTGTATGTATGTATGTATGTATGTATGTATGTATGTATGTATGTATGTATATATATAAAGAGAGAGACAAAAGCCATTGTTAGATGGAGGGAACAAAGGAAGCCGGGACAATGGGCGAGAAACAGACAAAAGCCGCGGCTGCAGGAAACAGTGCAGATAACAATGCCAGCGGAATGTGCCGACCGACCCGGGAACAGAGGGGAAAATGCAGAGCGCATAGTGATTAGAGTTCCTCCCCCTGTTCCCCCTTTCACATTCTGTCTCTACACAAAGCCACCTGCTTGCCAGAGGCCAAGGCTCTAAACCTGTGTGTGTGAGAGAGAGTGAGTAAGTGAGAAGAGAGAGAAATGAGAACTAATTCATTCACCAATGCCTTTACAGAGCCTTTAACGTGTTGGACGTTCTCAACACCACAGATTACAAGCCATAGGGTGTATATTTTAGTCATATATGTGGGGTCGGGATGAGCTTGGTAAAGTCTGAACAGAGGCAATATTCCTGTGGCAACAACCTTCAGAATCCACTCAAGTCCCCTCCCTCTTCACACCTCAAAGCCCTTCTTCACCTCAAACACTGTTCATTTGACTGTTTACAGATTGATGATGTTTCCATGTGGGGGGTGTTGGTGGCAGGAAGTGTGAGAGATTTTTGGGGGTATTGTATTAGAATCCCCATTAACTGTTGTGATAGCAGCAGCTACTCTTCCTGGGGTCAACACAAAACAATACAGAAATTAATAGACAAGAACAGCTCAAGGACAGAACAACATACATTTTAAACCTCACACATTGCCTACATATCAGCACATTACACACAAAATATCTAGGTAAAAAGGGGAGAGGCGTTGTGAGGTGTTGTTTTATCTGTTATTTAAACCAGGTTTGCTGTTCACTTGAGCAATCTGAGATGGAAAGGAGTTCCGTGCAATTATGGCTCTATATCAGGGGTCATCAACTAGATTCAGCCGCAGGCCGATCTTTTCTTGAGCGGATGTTCAGGGAGCCGGAACATAATTGCACATAATTTGTAGAATCCCAAACAGATTATATTTGACTAAAACATAGACATTTAAAACCTTGATTACATTTGTATACAATCACGTGTCTTTCTATTATGCGTGGGAATATTTGGGACAAATAAAACTACCTGCAAGCCGCCAGTTAGGGAATCCTGCTCTATATAATACTTTATATAGATATATATATAGTTTTCTTGAATTTGTTCTGGATTTGGGGACTGTGAAAACACCCCTGGTGGCATGTCTGGTAGGGTAAGTGTGTGTCCGTGCGGTGTGCAAGTTGACTATGCAAACAATTTGGAATCTTCAACAAATTAATGTTTCTTCTAAAAACAAGAAGTGATGCAGTCAGCTGTTCTGCCTGCAGCTATGGAACCCTGACCTGTTCACTGTTCATGCTACTCTTACCTACCGTCTCGACCTCTGAATGCTCGGTTATGAAAATCCTGTTGCACCCTCTATAACCACTGTGATTATTAGTTAACCCTGCTGGTCATCTATGAACGTTTGAACATCTTGAAGAATGATCTGGCCTTAATGGCCATGTACTCTTTTAATCTCCACCCAGCACAGCCAAAAGAGGAACACTTTGTGACAACTGATGATGTAAAAGGAGCTTTATAAATACATTTGATTGATTGACTGATGCATAGTATTGATATTAGCCCTCTGAACACAGTGAAGAGCAAGACGTGCCGCTCTGTTCTGGGCCAGCTGCAGTTTTTCTAGATCCTTCTTTGCAGCACCTGACCATATAACTGGTCACACCTTTCTCTCTCTGTGTCCATGGACACAAAGGCATGCCCAGAATGAGTTACAGACCTGCTGACAGCCTGGTATGCATTAAGGTGTGTGTGGAGGTTTTCTGGGGTTGGGGTCCGGGGTACATATCTAATCTTAGAGTTAAACAATGCTGTAGCGTCACAGCTCAGACAATGCTAGAGCTTGCCTCATCTCAGGCCTCCATAGCTTATCAATGCTCTCCATACAAATCTCATGTAGAATTGTAAAGTGTGATTGGAATAGGTTGTTACATGTCATTTCAGCAAGCCATGACACCCACCATCTTGTTAATTTAATTTCTTAAAAATTAAGGAGAAGCAAGAGAGAGCGAGAGACTGTCATTTTTTAAAACTTTCAGTTTCACTTACTTAGCTAGAAAATGCAGCTAGCTAGTTTAGCCTACTCAAAGCGCCCTGCTTAAACAGATGGATGCTATGTTAGCTAGCTGGCTATGACTATCCAACAACAATGGTACTCTTCCAATTCAAGATAAGCTTTTGGTTTTACTAATTTATTGCCACTAGGGCCCCCGGGTGTAACTGCTAAACTGCTTACTGACTATACACTAACGTTACTGCATGATTATAGCGGGTTTGCTATGACGTTACTTTAGCTAATATGGTGACAACGTTGTAGGCTGTGTGTAGCGGTTGTGATATGGTTTGGCTTGGAAAGGTTTTTTCGCCTGGTCACATACAGCTGATGTGTTGAGCATTGAAGTCCACAAACCAAGAGAAAAGGTGACAGGAGGAGAGAAGGGAATACAACGTGGCTGCTATGAAAGTGAACTGTCTTTATGTGTGATAGGGGGTATATTCATTCAGCCGATTCTGTTGAAAAATCTTTCTTAAATGGAAGCAAACGGAACGAAATGGGGATAAACATACCTGAATTTGTCCAATAGAAACTCTTGTTTGCAACTGTTGGACTAATGATTACACCCTAGATCAGCTAGATGCAGGCAAGAGTGTGCAAGGCTGTATTGAATGTGTCACTGTCTGTCACTTCAAAATTCTTTCCACTTGTCTGCAACTATGTTGTAAACTTTTATTCATGGGCTAGGTTGTAGCAACCTCATGATGGGTATGGGGAAAATTTGAGAATCATGTAGTAGCCTAAACCTATCGCTGTTACATTGAACTGGGTGAATGGAATATGAATGACAGTCATCCAATATGCTGTTATAGACATAAGGCCATGCTCATGAAGAAAATAAATATCCTCCCTCATCATAAACGACACCAACGGCCACTGGATTGCTGTGAGGTGTGTGTGATTCATCATGTCTTACTCGTTGTTAGGAGGAATTATGTTCCAAATCGGATGTTAGGTCATATATTTATTGAAGATTATATGAATCCTATAAACTAAAAAATTTCAATTTGTGTGCAAACAATTAGGCCTAATTAGGACTTCAAAATTAAATTAACAAAATAATGTTTCAGAAATGCTAATCTTATCTGTTTCTAACTACATAAATGATTTCAGAACAATCTGAGATGGTGGGTATAACAAACATTAATAGTATTATTATAAAACACAGCAATTCAGCTGACCGCAGCCCATCATAACACAGCATACCTTTAGGACTACAATAGACCTGACCACAGATAGAATCTATGAGCCTCACCACAAAGACTCCTGGTAAATGCAGTAGCTTGGGACTGTCATGACATCACACATTAATAAACTTGAGCATGTATTTAAGAATTAACAATTTTAAAAAAACAATTGGGACAGTATTGCAGTTAAACAGAGTTTGCACTTTTAAGGTGCAGCAACAAATACATTTCCAAGACTTGCAGTCAAGTTCAAATGGAAAGAAAACTCAGAGACAGGTGAAAGCAACTTCCACTACATTGCCTTCACCAATCCAGTCATGTTCAGATCAGTGAGGAAGGATGAAGGAAAGGGAGAGAGCGTGTCTAAACCTCAGAGATAAGATCAGCACTGAGTCTTTGAGCTGTGACAGCTCTGAAATTGAACTCTTCCCACAATGAACAAAAAAGTTGACACAAAGGATTCAGTTACCAAACATGCTGTAACGTGTAAACCCAACATCTCACCCCGGGGCATCTGCAATGCAAAGGCATTTGGTTGTTCTCCCTCTATCTTTAGTTTGCTCAGCGTTGTCTTTGTTGTTTTACAAGCATGGCCTGAGCCAGTTTCATGCCAGCACACGATGACTGATCAAGTGGCTGAATTATCTTAATAAACACTGCCATGATGAACTCTGAGACTGACAACTCTAAAGACATAAGATCTGCAGGGACTCCTCAGGACAGAGAGAGACACTCAAACACAGAGAACTGACTTGACACATCACCTTGTGGAAGAAACGTTTCCAAACTGTTTGTCTAACCTTGTGTTAAGTTGTTGCGAGCCTTTAAACACCTTAGGCTGGATACATTCAAACCTGCTTTAGGAATGTTTAAAATGGTCTAGCAAAGTTAACATGTTGACGTGAAGTTGTTCTACAGCCCAGAGTGGTTAGTTCCCTTATGCCCAGTGGCCTGGCACAGTGGCAGGTGAGGCTGACGATGCCAACATTAAAGCCTGATCGGTGGCTGGGACACAATCCTTCTGAAAATAACAGGTGCACCAAAGCACAGGTGCAGATGCTTAATGGGACTCTAGTCTCATGGTCCTCCCTGGGGGAATGAAGTTATTAAACCCCTGTAGAACCATTCACTTTATTACACAGTCATATCTCAGTTGGTGTTACTGTTAATATGATAATAATGGCAATAACTTCACACTAAATTGTAATTTGTGGTGCTGGTTAATCTGAATCCCAAACAAAACAAAAAAGGGAAGGTAATTGTTCATTAACAATTTTACCATGAAATGTCTAGATTTCCACACCAGCTAAACAATGCAGTACAATACAACATTACCTTGTGAGATTGTCACAAGCAAGTCTTTAGCGACAACCCTGGAGAAACAAGCAGTCAGTCACTTACTATTTAGGACCCAACCAGAGAGAAACAGAGATGAAGGGGAGAGTAAGGTTAAGGAGAGGTGAGTGTGGAGGTCCACAGACCCAGAGGACCCCTACACAGTAACACGTCATGTTCTCTTCAGGCACAGAACAGCCATCTAACGTGCTCTCTCTCTCGCTCTCTCAGGACAGGTACAAAGCTACTCTGCAGACTGAACTCTCTCTGTGACTTCTCACATTTTCTATGTTTCCTTCCAACGCTCTAACTCTGTCTCTCTAGCTCCCTCCCAGTCTTTCTATAGCCCTCTAACCATCTCTTACTTCCTCTATCCCTCCTCCCCCTCTGTGTTCACCTTTACCTCCAGTCATGTTGACAGAGCCTATTTGAGCCAAACAATCCAATAATTTGCATCATCTATGTTTTGCCCTTGCGACCCTATCTAGAACATGAATGTGTGATAAGGATCAAATAGCTGGACCCACAGGTGTGAAATACAGCGCTGGGATGTCTATGAGCACATAATTAACAATGCCACCTTTATGCTTTATGGGGTTTCTTGGCCACCTGCCTGAAACGGGGACACCATAAATGAAGGAAAGAGAGGAATATCACACATTCAAATATAACACAGGAGCTGGGCTAGAAACAATATTTTAATGAAAAGAGTATATATTGTATCTGTCCACCGGTTTCTGCCCCCAAGCAGAATGTTTTAATTGACCGGAGCATATTTGTGAGGTCACAGAGTTTAGTAAGCCGATATGGTTGCATAACTGATTGAAATAAAGATCACATTCGGCTCGGGAGCAGCAAACAGCGAGCGGACGGACATTCACTCTCTTTTCATTGGTGACACAAAAGATTCCATCTGCTTCTCTCCAGCTCACAAAATGCAGTGGATTAACACAGACTGACTGGAGCTGTGGATTCAACCCCACTGTGGATGCTGGATCTCACTGAAGATGACCATCAATTAGTATCTGCCTCATTAAAGGCCACCAATTAACTGAAAGACACTTTGAAACAACTCAACACATACATGTGTCTGTCATGATGAACACGACTGCTGTGTGTCTGTCAATATTTGATATTAGATTTGATGGAGGAGGAGGGGTTAGCAAGATGACAGAAACTCAGTCTGATACAATGTTGCAGATGGCATGGTTGTTTCTCATGGTGTTCTGCTGGACAACATTTCTCTCTCTCACGCATGAACGTACGTCGCACACATACACCCGCTTGCTTTCTCCCTCAGAATGGGTAGGGTCTGAAGCAGGTTTCTTGTGTTGTGTTGTTGATTGTGTCTCATTAGGAACTGAGCTCTCAGGGCCACACATAAAAAAAGCTTTCCTACCCTTCCTCGTCCTCTGTTCTCCTGGCTACACACTGGCCACAGAATACACTCACACAGACAACAGACTCGTTCACTTTCTCTCACAGAGTTGTAAAGTATGATACGGCCAGAGGAGAGGTAGCTGATGTTGAATTAGTGTTGTTCTCTGTGGTTGATGGCCAGATCTCACCACAAAAGGAGCAGTGTTGTGAACTCAAGGATACACTGGTATCCCCCTCTGCCTCACCCACCCCCCACACACACACACAACTAATAAAAATCACTTGGTAGTATATTCCACTTCACTTTTAACACGTCAAACTTACACACTGATGCCACTGTCAGATGTTCACTTTGTTAATGCACTATGCAGAAATCGCTCTGCAATTTCCTGGTTGTTAAAATTCAAATAGTTTGCGACACAAAACAAGCAAATATAGAGAATTATTGTACTATCTAAACCGTTGTGAAATATCTTTTCCATATTCGAAAATATGATATGTTCAGCTGCTAAAGCTGGTGTACAAAACTGAAAGTAAGACACAAAAAATAAACTTACAGTGCATTCAGAAAGTATTCAGACCCCTTCCCTTTTTCCACATTTTATAACGTTACAGCCTTATTCTAAAATTTATTAAATACAAAAAAAATACAAAAACTCAAAGCTACACACAATACCCCATAAAGACAAAGCGAAAACTGGTTTGTAGAAATGTTTGCATATAAAAAAACAGAAATACCTTATTTACATAGGTATTCAGACCCTTTGATATTAGACTCGAAATTGAGCTCAGGTGCATCCTGTTTCCAATGATCACCCTTGAGATGTTTCTACAACTTGGAGTCCACCTGTCGTAAATTCAAATTCAAAAGTATACACCTGTCTATATACAATCATGTGAAAAAGTAAGTACACCCCCTGGAAGGTGGTCATTTTTTGGTTTTACATATTTGGACAGAGGGATATGTAGTCTTCACTTCAACACTATTGACAGATAAAGGTAACCTAATTTAACAAATGACACTGAAAGATTATGCTTTGCAATCATTTATTCATCAAAAATCTACAGAAATGCAATTCCATAGTGTGAAAAAAATAAGTACACCCCTAGCTTCAATAACTTGTTGCCCCCTGAAATAACTTCATGTAGACCTTTTTTGTAACTGTCTATCAGTCTCTTACAACTGGGAGGAATTTTTGCCCACTCTTCTTTACAGTACTGCTTTAACTGTGTCACGTTCCAGGGCTTTCTTGCATGTTCGGCCGCTTCAAGTCCCTCCACAGCATTTCGATAGGATTGAGATCTGGGCTTTGACTCGGCCATTCCATAACACTCCATTTCTTCTTTGCAGGAGGAATGCTTGACGCCATCTGTCAAGAATGGTGGAGGCAATGTGATGGTCTGGGAGTGCTCTGGTGTTGGTAAAGTGAGTGATTTTTAGAGGGTAAAAGGGATCTTGAAGAAGGAAGGCTATCACTCAATTTTGCTACGCCATGCCATACCCTGTGGACGGCACATAATTGGAGCCAATTTCCTCCTACAACATGACAATGACCCAAAGCACAGCTCCAAACAATGCAATAACTATTTAGGAAAGAAGCAGTCAGCTGGTATTCTGTCTATAATGAAGTGGTCAACACAGTTTTTTAAAAAAGCAATCAGCTGTAATTGCTGCAAATGGAGGATTCTTTGACAAAAACAAAGTTTGAAGGACACAATTATTATTTAAATTAGAAATCATTATTTATAACCTTGTCAACGTCTTGACTATATTTCCTATTCATTTTGTAACACATTTCATGCATGTTTTCATGGAAAACAAGGACATTTCTAAGTGACCCCAAACTTTTGAACGGTAGTGTAAATGTGATACAGTTTATTTTTAACACATTTGCAAAGATTTCTAAAAACCTGTTTTTGCTTTATCATTATGGGGTATTGTTTGTAGATTAATGAGGGGGTGGACTATTTAATAAATTTTAGAATAAGGCTGTAACGTAACAAAATGTGGAAAAAGTCAAGGGGTGTGAATACTTTCTGAATACACTGTAAGAAAAAGCATAGAAATAACACACAAAGAACAGATCTACCACTTCAACTTGCTTTCAATGACAATGAATTATCTAATACTCACATTTACAGTTGAAGTCGGAAGTTTACATACACCTTAGCCAAATATATTTAAACTCAGTTTTTCACAACTCCAGATTTAATCATAGTAAACATTCCCTGTCTTAGGTCAGTTAGGATCACCACTTTATTTTAAGAATGTGAAATGTCAGAATAATAATAGTAGAGAGACTATTTTGTCCCCATGTGCAGTTGCAAACCGTAGTCTGGCTTTTTTATGGCGGTTTTGGAGCAGTGGCTTCTTCCTTGCTGAGCGGCCTTTCAGGTTATGTCGAAATAGGACTTGTTTTACTGTGGATATAGATACTTTTGTAGTGGTTTCCTCCAGCATCTTGACAAGGTCCTTTGCTGTTGTTCTGTTATTGATTTGCAAAGTACATTAATCTCTAGGAGACAGAAGGCGTCTCCTTCCTGAGCGGTATGACGGCTGCGTGGCCCCAAGGTGTTTATACTTGCGTACTATTGTTTGTACAGATGAACGCGGTACCTTCAGGCGTTTGGAAATTGCTCCCAAGGATGAACCAGGCTTGTGGAGGTCTACCATTTTTCCGGAGGTCTACCATTTTACCGTTTGAAGGCAGGCCTTGAAATGCATCCACAGGTGCACCTCCAATTGACTCAAATGATGTCAATTAGCCTATCAGAAGCTTCTAAAGCCATGACATCATTTTCTGGAATTTTCCAAGCTGTTTAAAAAGGCACAGTCAACTTAGTGTATGTAAACATCTGACCCACTGGAATTGTGATATAGTGAATTATAAGTGAAATAATCTGTCTAAACAATTGTTGGAAGAATTACTTGTGTCATGCACAAAGTAGATGTCCTAACCAACTTGCCAAAACTATAGTTTGTTAACATGAAATCTGTGGAGTGGTTGAAAAATGAGTTTTAATGACTTCTAAGTGTGTGTAAACTTCCGACTTCAACTATGTGCATTTGGTCAGGTCGCCCAAAAAGTTACATATTGCAATTTTTATTATATAAACCTACAGTTTGAGGGCTCTCCTTTTGCGGTTTCCCTTCTTTCTCCGTGTCCTCGCTCTTCTTTCTCCGTGTCCTCGCTCTTCTTTCTCCGTGTCCTCGCTCTTCTTTCTCCGTGTCCTCGCTCTTCTTTCTCTCTGAGCAGGCTTTCTAAATAAGACGTATAAATAGGCTGATGACACAACCACACTTTTCACAAAAAGGGAGAAAGAAAAGAAAAGAAAGGGACTCTGGCGCAGCGGCTCCTTTCTTCTGCTTTTCACAAATGCAGGTTAAAAAGAAGCCTCTTTCTTTTCATGCTCTCTCTCCATCTCTCTCAGACTCAGGAACAGGCAAGGTATTGTGGTGGACAGAAAAAGATACTCTGGCATTTATCAGAGGAGGAAAAGAACGACAAAACATACTCCCAATAAAAAAAGAGAAAGAATAAGAGAAGGGGAAGAAAGGATGTGTATGAAGGGCCCCTTTTCGCAGAACCCCCCCCCCACCCCTTCAGGCTAACTCAGACAAAAGGGGCAGGCCCACACAATGAGCTTCTCCTTTAGCCCCCGCACACTTAATATCCAAGCCCCATTCAGGTCCACTACTTTAGGGCACCCACGTGTGCACAGAGCATGTGTGGCTGAGAGAGGGTGTGGGTGTGGGTGTATAGGTCCCTGTTTGCTGAGGGCCTTATAGACTGACGGGTCATGGCTCTGAGGCGTTGCCATGGAGATTTCTTTGTGCAGTAAGGACAACATCAGGTGATTCTAAAGAAGGCACCGATTTTACATGCGGTATCGCTTGAAAATGTCAGCAGTCAGATGTCTACAGCGGGTGGTCCCTAAAACACAGCGTGCTGAACGACCGACACTGCTTTACACACTAACCTCACCGAAAGAGACAGTGAGTATGTGCCTCAGTCTCTCCAAAGTGTATCATATCTTCAAGAGTCTCAAATCCAGCCATATCATGTTTATTATTGTGAAATAGAGAGAGAGTGAGAGAGCAAGAGAGATGCAAAAATTATTCTTCTCCTTGGACTGGATAAACCTGGCTGAGCCAAAGCCAATCTCACTAAAATGCGTGTGTGTATATAGGTCAGTCATGGTCAGAAAGATCCCGACATTAACATAAATGACTGTAAACAAACAAAGCCACTACAGTCAGAGAGTTACAAAAGCAACAAGACACGTCATAGGCTATTGATTCCCAGCCGGGAACCCAATTAAACAATCAATCAACAAATCAATCAATCCTTAAAGGGGTGTGCCCAGATAAAGATGGTTTAAGAATAAACATTCTCCTTTATGGAAACCTAGCAAACTATTGAAGGGTTAAAAGTTTGTTTTAAACCAATGATGATATACGTGTTATTTTTTTCTTTGTCCAATATGTAATAAAGTGTAATTACTATTAGAACTGGATTTCTCAGAGCAGACCTTGCTTTTTTCTCTCAACTATAATCTATAGCCTAAAATAGCCAGTTCTCTGGATTTATATGATATACTCTTCTGCACTGCAATCTTTTGACTGTTTGTAATTGGTGAAAATGGTCTCTCACCCAGGCACGGTTCAACATACAGATTTACAGTAATGATACAGCAAATCATTATTTTTCCAGATGTGTTTCCTTGTATATTTACAGGCTGTCCAAATCCATATTTAAATAGAGATGAGACAGATAGAGATATATAGGCTGTATATAACAGGTAGCATAAGCATTCTAACTCCATTCACACTAAGAAATCCTCTACAGTGTGACATGTTCTGTCCTTTAATGTAGAGGTATATTCAACTGGCAAAACAATGAATGGTGGCGGATAGCGGTATGCTAACCCAAATCCAAACATTACACTGTTGCTTTTATGTGCATTTTACATTTGCTGTACTTTTCGCCGCATTTGTTGATAACATACTCTGGCACACTTGAAGTTTTGTTTGGAACACAACCCTGTATCCCCGGCATCACACCATTACTGTTGTTGTTTACGCAATCCAAAAACTGTCCATTCTAAAATCGCAATCTGGGTCAGGTGGGCATCATTTGAAAGCTTGTTCTATTGCCAACAATTTTGGTGCGCATAGAAAGGAGTCATAAGTGCATTCAGGTGCATATGCGTTTTCTTCACATAGACAAACATAGGCTCATTCTGTTCAGGACAACCCAGGGTATGACGCCATGTCATCTTGTAAATGTCCATCAAAACATAGTGATCATAAACGTTGACAATGTATATGGGAATTTGGACTCACTGGTGTTTGGCTTGCATGACTTCAAAGCAGTATTTTAATTATTATAATCCTCAACTTCTCATCTTTCAAAATACATTGAGTCCTCTAAATTTACAGCACTTCCCACACTCAGACAACAAGAAAATTAGCAAAAGTTGCTTAATTAGCGTGAGGGATGGGGGCAACTTCTTGTTGGGTGCGGTGCTCAAGTTCAGAACGGCTGTCAGTCAAAACGTATAAAGCCATAACAAACATCAGTTTGTGTCGGAGACGCCACCCATTCAAATGTTCATGGTTAATAATAACCCAAAATAATAATAATAAATATATATATATATATATATATATATATATAAAATCATATTTTGAGTAGGCCATTTATTAATAACTTCTAATCGTAAATACTCCTCCATAAAGAAGTGATATAGTGAAATACTGTATTTTAAAGTTGTATATTAAGATGTTGTATATTCTATCAATATAATTATTTTGAATGTATTTTTACTCATATATATATATATATATATATATATATATATATATATATATATATATATATATATATATATATATATATATTTAGGCTTACTTTAACCAGGCCAGTCCCATTAAGATAGGGATTTATTTTAATTAGGTGCCTGGCCCAAGAGGTAGTAGCGTCACAATCATCCATACAAATACAACACAATGACATTCCATTAACCATAGAACCACGTAAAGAGATTTGTATTGTATTGTGTGAAATGTACTGCCTCTCCCCATTCGCGTCTTGGAAAACGCATGTAGAGAGCTGTCTGTAATATTGTTACTTAGTCACACCAGCAACCCGTTAACTTATTGTTATAGAAGATAAAATATTTCCCTTTATGTGGTTGAATTTTACAAAGACTGCCTAAATTGCATTGCTTATGTTTTTCTAAACATAAACAATTCAACACTGAAAGAAAATTGTATGTTGGCCATTCCTTATAATTTGGCCTTTTCTTATAGACTTGTGAGAGTAGTCAGTCATGCATTGATGAATGAACCAAGTAAAATTCCATTGTCTGATATTACATGAACAATGAAATAGGCTAAACACATTTTAGCTAACAAAACATCCTGGAGAAATGTATTTAGATAGCGGCATGGTGAAACACACCTTGGTCCTGTAGCAGCTTGCCTTGCCGCAACACCCCACCTCATGCCCCTCTGCACTAACACACACCTGCAGCAGGTACGTGAACACACACACACACAGCCCAGACTTGTGTATTCTGAGAGGGATTAAAAGCCGTTTAGCTGTGGCATGAGAAAGTCAAAGCAGCGTTCACAGCAGCTTCCGTTCTTTCTTGTTCAGACTGATTTATTACCGTTAGTGAATAGCTCCATATAGCTGAAGACACCACCGACTTATAACACCACTAGAGACTTTTGAATGTACACCCACGGTTCACACCAAGGTAAAAATGCACAATACAACACCAGGTGTGGTTGATATTATTCCCAGAAATTGGAAAGAGTTGAGATATAAATATTTTACTCCTACTACACCTGAAGCATTCTTTAATAACACTACACCTGTATTCAGACACCTGTATAAAATACGTTCTTAGACTATATTTTATACTGTTATAAAAGTGGCATTATGCTAAATTGAAAAGACTGGCACAAAATGTAACAGAAATACACCACACAAATGAGATGACTGGAAAACAGCAAAAATAAATAATGCAAAGCCAAACTTTTCAATAGAATTACTGCAACTTAAAGCTAGCAAAATTAAAAAGTTCAGTATGCCACAAACAAGATGTTACTGCCTTATTTGGAACTTTATAACATTGCAAATTGAAAACCCTGTTACAGATTGAAACTTCAGTTGTCATTATGGATCGAACTTATTCAGTCATTTTCCTTTATAATACTGTATCTTAGATAGATAGATAGATAGATACTTTATTGATGACTGAAGTGGAATCGGTTGGTAGAAAGGAGTCTTACCTTGACATTTCTTAGAGGCTGATATGCAGAGCAGCAAGTAAGATGTGTGTTCTCTAGTCTCGGACTGAGTTTACTGACTGACTGTCTCTATTAATTGTATCTAGTGTCTCACTGAGTCTCTACTGATTGAGCTCTGTGAGCAATGCTGAGTCTGACATCCTCCTCTCCCCCAATAAAGGTAGCACACACCACCAAGACAACAACAGGTGGAGACTGTGTGTGTGTGTGTGTGTGTGTATATGTGTGTGATATGGGGGGGGGGGGTTAGTGGGAGGGAGGAGTTGGAGATTCATCAAAAGTCAATGATCTGCTAACTCTCCTCCAGAGCATGAAGTCTGCATCGACCAATCAGTGGAACAAAACACTAAAACTGGGTTTCCTGTGATGTGGCCATTGGAAGCTAGCCTCATGACACAAAACCTTTTTTTTCCAGCATGTGTTATTTTTCAGAGGAACCACTGTGTTAAGACATCTACTACTACTTAAGTGATGTGTTGCATTTCACAATTATGTACAAAGATCAGGTAGCTCATGAAATATTATAAAATATTACCTCAAATCATATCATGCCTCAAGAAGGAAAGAGACAATTCCATGTGAACTTTCTCTCACACGCACGCGCGCACACACACACACACACACACACACAGGGATGGTGTATACAATCATTTTCTTCCATTGCATGCCTCTCTAACCTGGTTTGCCCTGAACTAACACACTTAGTCAATGATTACTGCTCTCTTTGTCAATATCATTTTCATCCGGTTTCTCACACAAAAAAGAAAAAAGGCCAGTCTGGCTAGTTAATCATGTTATCCAACAGGAGACAACATGCAGTTACATTTCACCACAGGCCTTTCACTCCTCTCATTATAGACAAGAACATGGCGTATCCACCTTCCCTGCGACACCCTTCCCACAACATCACTGACAGACACGCACGTCAAATCATTTAAAAAAAAAGGTGTCTAAGAGGAGCTTTAAAACATCCAGTTAACTTGTCAAGGACTAAATAAGTGTTCAGTTTGTATTCAGTTTTTAATTATAAATTCCCTGTTATGCTTCATGACTTGATGATCCAAGAACATTTGCATAATACCTTCTAAGGATCACAGCGACCAATCTAACACTTTATTTCCTGTTTTTATTTAATTTTATTGGTCTGAAACACACACCAACAGGAGAAGCCTACACACACACACAGACACATGCAAAATCACACACACACACACACACACATCTGTCTCCATTGTGATGTGTCTCTGTGGACCCCTGGTTCAATAGGACAGGGAGAACAATGCAGACCAACAGAAGAGGTCAGAGGAATACAGAGGAAAACCTTTGTCTGCTCTGCTGCCCTTATGGAGCTGTCTGGTGTAGGCCTATAAGAAAATGGCAACAAACACACGCACAAAGAAAACCCATAAACACTGCCCTTGGGTTCTTGGTATTTGCAAATAGGAATGAAGTGGAGCAGAAACATACACACTACACAACCAAAAGTATGTGGACACCTGCTCATCAAACATCTCCTTCCAAAGTCCTGGGCGTTAATATGGAGTTGGTCCCCCCTTTGCTGCTAGAACAGCCTCCACTCTTCTGGGAAGGCTTTCCACTAGATGTTGGAACATTGCTGCGGGGACTTGCTTCCATTCAGCCACAAGAGCATTAGTGAAGGTTGGGCACTGATGTTGGGCGATTAGCCCTGGCTTGCAGTTGGCGTTCCAATTCATCCCAAAGGTGTTCAATGGGGTTGAGGTCAGGGCTCTGTGCAGGCCTTCCCCAAACTGTTGCCACAAAGTTGGAAGCACAGAATCGTCTAGAATCTCATTGTATGCTGTAACATTAAGATTTCCCTTCACTAGAACTAAGGGGCCTCCTCTACTAAACTTTACAGTTGGCACTATGCATTGGGGCAGGTAGCGTTCTCCTGCTATCCGCCAAAACCAGATTTGTCCATCGGACTGCCAGATGGTGAAGCGTGACTGATCACTCCAGAGAACGTGTTCCCACTGCTCCAGATTCCAATGGCGGCGAGCTTTACACCAATCCAGCCGACGCTTGGCATTGTGCATAGTGATCTTAGGCTTGTGTGCGGCTGCTGGCCCATGAAAAGCAATTTCATGAAGCTCCCGACTAACAGTTATTGTGCTGACGTTGCTCCCAGAGGCAGTTTGGAACTTGGTAGTGAGTGTTGTAACCGAGGACAGATGATTTTTACCCGCTATGCGCTTCAGCACTCGCCGGTCCCGTTCTGTGAGCTTGTGTGGCCTACCACTTCGAGGCTGAGCCGTTGTTGATCCACTTCACAATAACAGCACTTACAGTTGACTGGGGCAGCTCTAGCAGGGCAGAAATTTTACAAACTGACTTGTTGGAAAGGTGGCATCCTATGACAGTGCCACGTTGAAATTCACTGAGCTTTTCAGTAAGGCCATTCTACTGCCAATGTTTGTCTATGGACATTGCATAGCTGTGTGCTCGATTTTATACACCTGTCAGCAACAGGTTTGGCTGAAATAGCCGAATCCACTAGTTTGAAGGAGTGTCCACATACTTTTGTATATATAGTGTGTGTCACTCAACATACCAACACTCAGAGAGCTAGCTAGGGACCCTAGAGTCAGCGGGATAAATGTTAACAACAGATTATTAATATATAGTAACTATTCAGCAGGTATTGAGTCTTCAACAAAGCTTTAATTAACAAGAAAGTGTAAATACTATTTCAATAGAACTTGATAGATGACTAGATTAGACTTAGAGAGAGATAAAGTACATCCAGGTCACCTCTCTTCCTGTGTGAACCCACCTGGAGGCACATTGCTCAGAGAGAAGGGGGAGGGTGAGAGTTTAGAGGTCAGGGGTCAATCCTCTCCTTGTAAGAGCAGCACACACAGCCTGCCAACTTACTGTGGTTTATCCCCACACCAGAGCAGTGTGTGTGTGTGTGTTACTGCAGAGGTAGATGCATCCGCTGAAATTTTTAATGTTTTACATTGGAGACAGAGACAGCTGAGATGTGTGAACATGGAGTCGGCTCTCTGCTGATGACAGACTGTATGTTAGTCTCTTCTCTACCAGACCCTCTCTGCTCTGAAAGACAACTGGAACTCAACACAGCCAATGGGGCTAGCCATTGGGCAAGAGCAAATAAGACCCTGTATGACACACCCACACACATACTGACTCTCTCCCTTTGACACCTCTGCTAACTTCTATAAGATTTCACTGTCCAGAGTCTACTCTATAAACTGACAGACACACAAAGAGAGAAAAGAGAGCGACTGAGACAAAACAGAGTGGGAATGAGGACGGTAAAAAAAGAAAGAAAATAAGAAAGCAAGAGAAAAGCGAGTGAGGAATAGAGAAAGGAGATGGACAGAGAGAAAGGTCAGGGACTCCCAACTGACAGGCAGCTTTGTGTGCAGCCAGTCACTGTAAAGCCAAACACACACACACACACACACACACACACACACACAAAATGAGGCCATAGGCTGGCATTGAAAGCCTTAAATCATCTGAAATTGCCTAACTTCAGACATCGCAGTCCCATCATACACACAGTACCCAGACCTTGTTTGCTCAATGCAATTTAAACGCATAAACAAACACTACCCATACTCGGTACTCACCCTCACAGAGTGACTTGCTAAACCTTGCACAACCATTGTCCATGAAGACATCTCTGCAGTCTAGTGCTATCAATCAACCTATTCCAGCCATGATTTTGTTCTGTCATTTTCACCCAGGGCTATGTCCATAATGATCTAGAAATGTGGATTGCACATATCTTCTACCAAGGGAAGACTTCACTGAATTATGAAGAATGTTCCATTTCCTTAACAAACACAACCAATCCTCTAACTCGATTGCTGAATCCACTCATCCAAACACTCCTCAGGAAAGTACTTTAAATTATTATTAGACCACGACCCACGAGAAAACATAGATATATTATAAACATATTATGTGTTTTAACACTCGCAACTATTCTCGAGAAAGTAGTTGATAGTTTAATTCTCATCGGACAACATAACTGCTATTTTATCAAACTGCGTGCGCTGTCGCCTTGCAGATGCGATACTGTGACTGTTCTGCCAATTAAAAAAAGGTCACAAAGTGGCACACACGGACTCCAACCCAAGACAAAGCGAGACGGACCTGTCTGAGTAACTTGATACATATGTAATTTCATTAGCTGGGCTACTTTTGTTCTAACATTTATGAAATAGAGCGCAAATACTCCCTGGTATTCGAAACACTCGCGATCCAGGATGCGGCAATTATGTTTGGGTGGAAACACATAGGGAAAACATCCAAAAGCACCCAAAGTGTATGTAATTGTATGGGCAGTGGGTTATATGTCCTGTCGATAACAAGTAGCCTAGTACAGTGTGTGTAGAGTAATCACACTAATCCTGGGTAAAGTGACTTGTAAAAAGGCGATGTGCCGTGCCCGCTCTGTTCTGTTCTGTTCACTCACCACTCCTGAAGCTCCCGGGCTTTCCAAACGTCAGTCCCTCGTTTTCCGAGGACTCACTGATGATTGTTCAACACATGCAAAGCACGAGAAGACGCATCGGTTTATCTTCCGTCTACAAGAAAGACGAGGACAGGGTTACAGAAGGTCCTATAGTTCTTATCAACTTCACGGTAGTTCTTCCCAAAACTCACACAACCTCACCCCGCTTTCTCCCCATGACTTGCTGGTGTTTTGTTTCCAACATTCACCCTCTCTGCCACTCACCTCCCCCTTAAAGGGAAATGACTTATTTAACTGTCGTCACACTGGGTTTGAAAGAGAAGGGATAAGGAGAAAGGGCCCGGTATCAAATCAATGTGATTTTTTATGCACTCGATTCTCATTTGAAACAACAACCAAACTATCAATAACGTATCCCTTCCTCTACCCTCCAATATAACACAAACAGACACACATTCAACAAGGTAGACCATACAATAGTGTTCAAAAGTACCTAACACTGCTCAGCACAGGAGAGGAAACTTGGGAGTACTTACTTACTGCCTTATTGGAGTAAGTATTCCAAACGTTGAGAAAAGTGTTTTCCTTTAAATTGTATTCCCTTTACCTTCTTCGTGACTTTGGTCTACACTGGGTCAAAGTGTAAGTAGGTCTACGTTGCCGAAAAGCAACCTGGTCTCAGAGCATTTCATATTATTCTTTATGTAAATCCGGGACACTCCTTTTAGTATTATATGTTTCATATGGTATGTATTCATTTGTGGATGTCCATCACCCATTTCGTATAATATGCTACCAATTACAATTTGTATTACATGTTACGGATTTACAAAACATACAATACGCAGGGATGGGTAGGTTACTTTCTCAATGTAATCCGTTACAGTTACAATTTACCTGTCCAAAATTGTAATCAGTAAGGTAACTTTTGGATTACCCAAACTCAGTAACGTAATCTGATTACATTCCGTTACTTTTAGATTACTTTCCCCTTAAGAGGCATTAGAAGAAGACAAAAATGTATGTTACCAATTGAAAAATATCTATTGCAGGATAAGTCAATGTTAAAGTTTACATAGCTGTCCATACTGTTGAAGTCGGAAGTTTACACACCCTTGGGTTGAAGTCATTAAAACTCATTTTTCAACCACTCCACAGATTTCATGTTAACAAACTATAGTCGGTTAGGACATCTACTTTGTGTTTAACACAAGTAATTCTTCCAACAATTGTTTAAAGACAGATTATTTCACTTATAATTCACTATATCACAATTCCAGTGGGTCAGAAGTTTACATGCACTAAGTTGACTGTGCCTTTAAACAGCTTGGAAAATTCCAGAAAATTATGTTATGGATTTAGAAGCTTCTGATAGGCTAATTGACATCATTTGAGTCAATTGGATGTATTTCAAGGCCTTCCTTCAAACTCAGTGCCTCGTTGCTCAACATCATGCGGAAATCAAAAGAAATCAGCCATGAAATTCTAGACCTCCACAAGTCTGGTTCATCCTTGGGAGCAATTTCCAAACGCCTGAAGGTACCACGTTCATCTGTACAAACAATAGTACGCAAGTACAAACACCATGTGACCACGCAGCCGTCATACCGCTCAGGAAGGAGACGCCTTTTGTCTCCTAGAGATGAACGTACTTTGGTGCGAAAAGTGCAAATCAATCCCAGAACAGCAGCAAAGGACCTTGTACAGGATCCGGTACAAACGTATCTATATCCACAGTAAAACGAGTCCTATATCGACATAACCTGAAAGGCCGCTCAGCAAGGAAGAAGCCACTGCTCCAAAACCACCATAAAAAAGACAGACTACGGTTTGCAACTGACCATGGGGACAAAGATCGTACTTTTTGGAGAAATGTCCACTGGCCATCGTTATGTTTGGAGGAAAAAGGGGGAGGCTTGCAAGCCGAAGAACACCATCCCAACCGTGAAGCACAGGGGTGGCAGCATCATCTGATGCACGTCACAAAATAGATGGCATCATGAGGAAGGAAAATTATGTGGAAAGTTAAAGCTTGGTCGCAAATGGGTCTTCCAAATAGACAATGACCCCAAGCATACTTCCATCCTATAGAACATTTGTGGGCAGAACTGAAAAAGTGTGTGCGAGCAAGGAGGCCTACAAAGCCAAAATTCACACAACTTATTGTGGGAAGCATGTGGAAGGCTACCCAAAACGTTTGACCCAAGTAAAACAATTTAAAGGCAATGCTACCAAATACTAATTGAGTGAATGTACACTTCTGACCCACTGGGAATGTGATGAAAGAAATAAAAGCTGAAATAAATAATTCTCTCTACAATTATTCTGACATTTCACATTCTTAAAATAAAGTGGTGATCCTAACTGACCTAAAACAGGGAATTTTTACTATGATTAAATTTCAGGAATTGTGAAAAACAGAGTTTAAATGTATTAGGCTAAGGTGTATGTAAACTTCCGACTTCAACTGTATATGATGTAAAATTTTACTTTAAGGGTTGATTATGTAGGCTACTTCTAACCCATCGCTTTCTACTACATATAATAATACGATTAAATTATATATTTATATTAAAAACCAAAGTCTATCAGAATTCCATTCATTACAATAAATGGTCTACCCCTTCATCTTCAAGAATAGAACTTGGAAATATGGAAGCAGAGATTAGCCAAATTGTTTTACCTGAGCAGGACCTCAAAACTAAGGACTTATTAGCCAACCCTACACTGTTGTTTATTATTTTGTTGTCATGGAGGACTGATTGGGCTCATTGATTCGAGTTGAAAAATAAATGCTGTGCTCATGGAATGGCATGCTTTGCCAAGAGTGTGCAAAGCTGTCATCAAGGCAAAGGGTGGCTACTTTGAAGAATCTAAAATATATTTAGATTTGTTTAACACTTTTTTGGTTACTACATGATTCCTTATGTGTTATTTCATCGTTTTGATGTCTTCCCTATTATTCTACAATGTAGAAAACAGTAAAATATATAAAAACCCTAGAATGAGTAGGTGTGTCCAAACTTTTGACTGGTACTGTATATATAATTTATAAATCCCAAAATGGATGTAGCAACTACAGATTGCCCCTTTAAGTCTATCAAAAGTGTGCAAGGATATATTTTTCTTATCTGCACGAATTAGATTGAGCAATAAAAGCCCCACTTTTATTCCATAGGCTTTGATCCGCACTATGCGGCTGTTGCAAGAGCGCATTTTTCAATGGCTGTCGAATGGTTTCAAAAACAATGATTGATAGGCAGTTTAAACTTCTTGAATTCAACCATTATTTGGTTAAAATACACATTTAGATTTGTTAACAGCCATCCACAACAACCACAATTCGTAAGGCGCAAATAGCTAAATGAGAGAGCAGCAGTGTGATTCACATCAATGCGATATGTAGATAGCAATAATAAGTGATATCTGTATCGCCGTAGACTACACCACTGCTGTCATGCGCGTTTATTCAAGTTGGATAACCTTTGGATGCCAAGAGCAGTCGCACCATTGGAAGACATACAGTCGGAAGTTTACATTCACATTTTACATTTACATTTTAGTCATTTAGCAGACACTCTTATCCAGAGCAACTTACAAAATACACCTTAACCAAATGCATTTTTTCACAATTCCTGACATTTAATCATAGTAAGAATTCCCCGTCTTAGGTCAGTTAAGATCACCACTTTATTTTAAGAATGTGAAATGTCAGAATAATAGTATAGAGAATGATTTATTTCAGCTTTTATTTCTTTCATCACATTCCCAGTGGGTCAGAAGTTTACATACACTCAATTAGTATTTGGTAGCATTGCCTTTAAATTGTTTAACTTGGGTCAAACGTTCCGGGTAGCCTTCCACAAGCTTCCCACAATAAGTTGGGTGAATTTTGGCCCATTCCTCCTGACAGAACTGGTGTAACTGTGTCAGGTTTGTAGGCCTCCTTGCTCGCACACGCTTTTTCAGTTCTGCCCACACATTTTCTATAGGATTGAGGTCAGGGCTTTGTGATGGCCCCTCCAATACCTTGACTTTGTTGTCCTTAAGCCATTTTGCCACAACTTTGGAAGTATGCTTGGGGTCATTGTCCATTTGGAAGACCCATTTGCGACCAAGCTTTAACTTCCTGACTGATGTCTTGAGATGTTGCTTCAATATATCCACATAATTTTCCTTCCTCATGATGTCATCTATTTTGTGAAGTGCACCAGTCCCTCCTGCAGCAAAGCACCCCCACAACATGATGCTTCACGGTTGGGATGGTGTTCTTCGGCTTGCAAGCCTCCCCCTTTTTCCTCCAAACATAACGATGGTCATTATGACCAAACAGTTCTATTTTTGTTTCATCAGACCAGAGGACATTTCTCCAATGTGCAGTTACAAACCGTAGTCTAGCTTTTTTATGGTGGTTTTGGAGCAGTGGCTTCTTCCTTGCTGAGCGGCCTTTCAGGTTATGTCGATATAGGACACGTTTTACTGTGGATATAGATACTTTTGTACCTGTTCCCTCCAGCATCTTCCCAAGGTCCTTTGCTGTTGTTCTGGGATTGATTTGCACTTTTCGCACCAAAGTACGTTCATCTCTAGGAGACAGAACGCGTCTCCTTCCTGAGCGGTATGACGGCTGCGTGGTCCCATGGTGTTTAAACTTGCGTACTATTGTTTGTACAGATGAACGTGGTACCTTCAGGCGTTTGGAAATTGCTCCCAAGGATGAACCAGGTCTTAGCTGATTTCTTTTGATTTTCCCATGATGTCGAGCAAAGAGGCACTGAGTTTGAAGGTAGGCCTTGAAATACATCCACAGGTACACCTCCAATTGACTCAAATGATGTAAATTAGCCTATCAGAAGCTTCTAAAGCTATGACATCATTTTCTGGAATTTTCCAAGCTGTATAAAGGCACAGTCAAGTGTATGTAAACTTCTGAAGCTCTGGAATTGTGATATAGTTAATTATAAGTGAAATAATTTGTCAATAAACAATTGTTGGAAGAACTACTTGTGTCATACACAAAGTAGATGTCCTAACCGACTTGTCAAAACTATAGTTTGTTAACATGAAATCTGTCGAGTGGTTTTAATGATTTCAACCTAAGTGTATGTAAACTTCCAACTTCAAATATAGCATGGACTGTAGCCTACAAAAGCCTATGTCCTGCTCTTTTTCTGCGATCTATCAAACACACTTGGTGTGTCATCATAGTGGTCTCTGACATGTGATCAGACTCGCTCAGGTGGAACAAATTTAAACTTGCACCTTTTTTTCAATGCTGATTTGAAAGTCATTGAGAAAACAGAGAAGTGTCAAAGATTTTATTCTGCAAACATCCTTTCTGAATTTTAAAGTAATCCTCAAAGTAATCATATAGTTTTTCAAAAGTATCTGTAATCTGATGACAATATTTTTGCTGGTAATGTAACAGATTACAGTTACCGTTTTTTTTGTAATCCTTTACATGTAACAGATTACATGTAATCCGTTACTACCCAACCCTGACAATACTTGATGAAGTTGCTAAAAACTTGTTTTATGTTCCGAATTTGCTAAAGGTACAATATGTTCCGAATTCTAGCTAGGTGACTAGGGGTTAGGGTCAAGGTTAGGGTTAAGTTTAGGAGTTAGGTTAAAGGGTTAAGGTTAGGGTTAGGTGAAGGGATAGCTAAAATCATTAAGGTTAGGGTTAGGGGAAGGTTTATCTAACATGCTAAGTAGTTCCAAAGTAACTCAAAATTTGGGAAACCATGACTTAGAGTAAGATATTTGAGTATTGTTTGTAAGTAGCTAGAAACAGCCTATGTTTTCAATAGTTGTATATACATAGTGTTTTATATGTTACAAGGATGGAAGCTATACTGTAGTGCTGAGCGATTAGTGGTTTTTGAGGTCAGTTCGGTGTCGGTTCGACTATTAAAAAAGAATCACAATTTTGATTATTTTTTTCAACATTAAATGCATTGTGCATTATGTGGGTTGAATGCTATAACAACACAGAGTAAAACATTTAGTCCAATGATGGTAGTGACAGCCCATTACTGATCATCACTTATTAACCATAATTTGTTCACATTACTTGAATAAAATATTTCAGTTGTGTATATTACTTTTGTTTCATTTGATTACTTTATTTAATTCCAAGTCATCGCATCTCTATAGAGCTGCTGCCTATGCTATCAGACAAAATCACAATTTTGTAGTTCTTCAATGTAAATAAGGCATACTTTTACGACTGCTTAATACCTACTATCAATCACTTAGATCCTGTATTTTTAGGTAGAGATACCTCGTGAAGCAACAGCTGCTCTCTATATCCCCTCACGATCGAGCATTCTTCTCTCTTCTGTAGCAGGCATAAAAGAAACACAGACCGGACAAGTAGATGCGCAATGGATTATGGTCATTGTAGTCAGTGGTGGAAAAGTGAAAATCACCCAGTAAAATACTACAGTAAAAGTCTAAAATTCTAAAAGTATTTAGTTTTAAATATACTGTACTTAAGTATCAAAAGTAAATGTAATTGCTAAAATATACAAAATAAAAGTAAAAGTATAAATCCTTTTAAATTCCTTATATTAAGCAAACCAGACGGCACCATTGTCTAGTTCTGTTTGTTTACGGATAGCCAGGGGCAATCTCCAACATTCAGACATAATTTACAAACGAAGCATGTGTGTTATTGAGTCTGCCAGATCAGATGCTGTAGGGATGACCAGGGATGTTCTCTTGATAAGTGTGTGAATTGGACCATTTTCCTGTCCTGCTAAGCATTCAAAATGAGTATTTTGGGTGTCAGGGAAAATGTATGGAGTAAAAAGTACATTATTTTCTTTAGGAATGTAGTGGAGTAAAAGTACAAGTTGTAAATAATGTAAATAGTAAAGTAAAGTACAAATACAAAAAAAACGGCTTAAGTAGTAATTTAAAGTAGTTTTACTTAAGTACTTTAGAATACTGATTGTAGTTAATTACAACATTTTATGTGCTAAACTACAGTATGCAGAATATTGGCTTGTTGGAAACTACAACTCCCTATTACCTCACACAGTTCTGGCTGGATCTGATTTATCTCTAGAGAAACTGTGTGATGTGCGCATTGAGATCACAGAAAAAATAACAATTAAATGGAATTAAAATAATTGAAGTTGGTTAATCAGTTGTTTAAAAAACGAATAATCGCTCAGCACTATACAGTGGTGGACCAGAGAAGCACAGATAAATACAGTGAGGCCCTACGCCAAAACTAGACAGTCATTCAAGCAGTCAGTCAGTCAGTTAGTGAATAGATCAGTCTGTCAGTATGTTATAGTCAGTCAGTTGTCAGTGAATCGATCAGTCTACCAGTATGTTATAGTGAGTCAGTCAGTTGTCAGTGAATCGATCAGTCTATCAGTATGTTATAGTCAGTCAGTCAGTCAGTTGTCAGTGAATCGATCAGTCTGTCAGTATGTTAAAGTCAGTCAGTCTGTCAGTTTGTTATAGTCAGTCAGTCAGTTGTCAATGAATCGATCAGTCTGTCAGTATGTTATAGTCAGTCAGTTGTCAGTGAATCGATCAGTCTATCGGTATTTTATAGTCAGTCAGTCTGTGCAGCCCTGGTCTACAGTATGTTTACATTCTGCCCTCTTTCCCAGTGAGAGAGAAAAAGAGAGAAAAAGAGAAGCGAGTTCTCTGACAGGGAGCAGGAGAGAGAGGGAAAGATAGAGAGAAAAGGGCTTGGATAGAGTAGAGAGAGAGAGAAAGAGAGAGAGAGAAAGATAGAGAAAGAGAGGTGAGGGCTCTGACAGGGAGAGCGAGTTGAGGGCTCGGAGAGAGGGAGAGAGACTATAACTAGCTATAGCTGGGAGCGAACTGATGTGCCATTTCTAATCTCCCCTGTTCCTGCCTTTGTGCTGTTGCCCAGCAGGAAGTGGGAGCTGGGCAGACAACAATTAACAAAAGACCTGTGAAGAATACAATTAGCCATCAATGGCCAACCACAGTCCTTTGTGCCTGTCACCATGGTAATGGCCCAACACCACTATTGCAGGATTACAGAACGCTTTCTCCACTTCTCCTTTTTGCTCCCCTTTGCCTTTCCTCTGTCTCTCCCCTCTCTTTCTCCCTCTCAATCTCTACCATCTCTTTTATTTTTTCTCTCTCTCTCGCCAGTTCATCTTTCCTCCTTTCTGTACACGCTCTCTCTCTCTCTCTGTTTATTTGTATGTCACTCTGGTGTCAGTCAGCTGCAGTGAGACTGTTTGTCTGGCTTAGGATCTGGCACCCTTATTCTCCCCTCTGCCTTTCAGGCCATGCATCTTTGTCTACCCTGCCTGCTGAAGCCAACCAACCTGGGATGAGCTTTTATATCAATAGAGACAGAATGTGAAAACCCTACTCCAGGGGTGGGCAACTCCACTCCTGTATGATTCACAGTGTGTGTACACACTTTTATTCCAACCCAGCACTAGAACAACTGATTCAAGTAATCGATTTATCATGGTCTTCAATCTTCTCGATTATGATGAGTTTAATCTGGTATATGTGCGTTGAGCTGGGTTTGAACAAAATCTGCACATACTGTGGCCCTCCAGGACCAGAATTGCCCATAAGCAAAGCAAAGAGTCAAACTTCACATTGGTTTCAGTGTGACCTATCCCCACAAATCAAACTTTTTATGTCTGTTATGTGTGTTTGCATCAGTGCCTAGCCTCCATACGATATATGTTGTAACAGACCCGATCCAAGGTGAATGAGATTACCACACTCCCTTCCTGTGTGCCAGATTGTCTCTTTGCCTCACTTTTGTGGGGTTGGCAGCCCCTGCCCTCCCCTGATGGCAAAGATCTGTATCAGACCACACTGCTGCCTGCTCTCTGCCCTCACCCATTAGATGTCTATCTGACTGTGGGCCTCTCTGTTCTCTCCTTCAGCTGATCTGTCAGCCTGCCTGCCTGTCTAATCTAACAGCACTCTCAGCACCACTGGGTGGTTGGACTGAAGCACAGTTTTCAAATGAATATCAACACACTGTCTGTCTCTCCCTGTGGTGCTGGTGGAACCCAGTCCATCTCTAACACTCCAGACCCACAATCCCAACCAGTATTCAAAACAACACAATGTATTGAAGACCTTAAATTAAGCACTAGCCATGACACACTTCTGGGTATTAAGAAACTGGAAGATTATTGGTAATATTGGTTGTTAATAAATGGGTCTTAGGAAAATCCCAAAATGTTTTGGTGTGCCACCAGTTTTGGGGTTAAAGAAGAATCATACTCTAATGCCCTCAGTGCTGTATCACACTGTCAGCCAGAACATCAAGCTCAACCATTGAATCTTGTTAGCATTAAAGAAAGACCTAGTGAAGAGAGATAACTGTCAGATAAAGCTGTGGGGGGGAAAGCCACTCATGGGGTTGATTTTATTCTGCTTAGCTGGCACTACAGTATATTTGATGGCAGCCAAAGCGATAAGGCAGATTTGCCTATGTGTGCACTTATTAAAACCAATGTCTTCACCAACATGCAAAAGGCGAGGTGGGAAACAGAAGAGGGCGGATACACACACCACCCGCATGGGAGAAGTAGGCTGAGAATGTTATCGAAAACAGCAAACACATCACGCCTGTGTGCGTGTTTGTTTGTGTGCGTGATACATGCTTATATGATAACAAGTGCTCACATTATTTCTCAGAAGTGAAGGGACCGCAACACCCCCTGTTCCGACAACGCTTCCGCAGATTCGAGCAAAACAACACTTCTGCCATCGGAAAAACACACGGCCACAGTAACACTCCCTCTCACAAACATTACCCTATTGAAACAGACCACAGTGACCCGATTGAGCTGATAGTTATAGTTAATGCACGCAATTTAACAGAAATCGTTTTGATGTGACAGCCAATCTATTTGTGACAACAATTTGGGTGATAGCCAAGAGAAGGCCTCCAACCAGGGCCCTTGTGCTTGTCAAGCCTCATATGGCTTTTGAATTGTAATCCGGTTTTGTAGTGCTGGGCCGGAGCAAAAGCCTGCACTCCCTGTAGCTCTTCAAGACCTGGTTTGAAGAACACTGGTAAAGATCAATGTCTAGCTAACTTCTCTCTGCCTCACTCTATTTCTCTCACTATCTATCTATCTCTCTGTCTAAAGTCTAGCCCCAGTAGCTACCCACGCTCTCCCCTGCCCTGCCCTGATGGAAGGCAAACAGCAAGCCACATAAAGGCCTGCTCGCTCTCCACGGGTGCACGCACACACACACCAGTGGAGGCTGTTGAGGGGAGGACGGCTCATAATTATGTCTGGAACGCAGCAAATGGAATGGCATCAAACACCTGGAAACCATGTGTTTTAAGTATTTAATACCATTCCACTCATTCCGCTCCGGCCATTACCACACACACAGGGGCAGCGGTGTAGGGCAGTTTCGTGGTCCGAGCAAGGCCTCCTTAGGACTTTTTTCTTCTTCCATGGGGAAGAGAGAACAATGTGCAGTATTATAGCTAATCTCATGCTATTTTACACATTTTGCCATGAGGCTGAGATACAATGTTATTGTTTTAGAGCTCAGGGGTTCTTGAAAAATGGGACAAACTCAACTATTTCCACAAATACAGTGGGGAGAACAAGTATTTGATACACTGCCAATTTTGCAGGTTTTCCCACTTACAAAGCATGTAGAAGTCTGTCATTTTTATCATAGGTACTCTTCAACTGTGAGTGACGGAATCTAAAACAAAAATCCAGAAAATCACATTGTATGATTTTTAAGTAATTAATTTGCATTTTATTGCATGACATAAGTATTTGATACATCAGAAAAGCAGAACTTAATATTTGGTACAGAAACCTTTGTTTGCAATTACAGAGATCATACGTTTCCTGTAGTTCTTGACCAGGTTTGCACACACTGCAACAGGGATTTTGGCCGAATCCTCCATACAGATCCTTCAGGTTTAGGGGCTGTCGCTGGGCAATATGGACTTCAGCTCCCTCCAAAGATTTTCTATTGGGTTCAGGTCTGGAGACTGGCTAGGCCACTCCAGGACCTTGAGATGCTTCTTACGGAGCCACTCCTTAGTTGCCCTGGCTGTGTGTTGCGGGTCGTTGTCATGCTGGATGACCCAGCCACGACCCATCTTCAATGCTCTCACTGAGGGAAGGAGGTTGTTGGCCAAGATCTCGCGATACATGGCCCCATCCATCCTCCCCTCAATACGGTGCAGTCGTCCTGTCCCCTTTGCAGAAAAGCATCCCCAAAGAATGATGTTTCCACCTCCATGCTTCACGGTTGGGATGGTGTTCTTGGGGTTGTACTCATCCTTCTTCTTCCTCCAAACACGGCGAGTGGAGTTTAGACCAAAAAGCTCTATTTTTGTCTCATCAGACCACATGACCTTCTCCCATTCCTCCTCTGGATCATCCAGATGGTCATTGGCAAACTTCAGACGGGCCTGGACATGCGCTGACTTGAGCAGGGGGACCTTGCGTGCGCTGCAGGAGTTTAATCCATGACGGCGTAGTGTGTTACTAATGGTTTTCTTTGAGACTGTGGTCCCAGCTCTCTTCAGGTCATTGATCAGGTCCTGCCGTGTAGTACTGGGCTGATCCCTCACCTTCCTCATTATCATTGATGCCCCACGAGGTGAGATCTTGCATGGTGCCCCAGACCGAAGGAGATTGACCGTCATCTTGAACTTCTTCCATTTTCTAATAATTGCGCCAACAGTTGTTGCCTTCTCACCAAGCTGCTTGCCTATTGTCCTGTAGCCCATCCCAACCTTGTGCAGGTCTACAATTTTATCTCTGATGTCCTTACACAGCTCTCTGGTCTTGGCCATTGTGGAGAGGTTGGAGTCTGTTTGATTGAGTGTGTGGACAGGTGTCTTTTATACAGGTAAGGAGTTCAAACAGGTGCAGTTAATACAGGTAATGAGTGGAGAACAGAAGGGCTTCTTAAAGAAAAACTAACAGGTCTGTGAAAGCCGGAATTCTTACTGGTTGGTAGGTGATCAAATACTTATGTCATGCAATAAAATGCAAATTAATTATTAAAAAATCATACAATGTGTTTTTCTGGATTTTTGTTTTAGATTCCGTCTCTCACAGTTGAAGTGTACCTATGATAAAAATTACAGAACTCTACATGCTTTGTAAGTAGGAAAACCTGCAAAATCGGCAGTGTATCAAATACTTGTTCTCCCCACTGTATGTGTCTTAATATTAAATGTTTTTAAAATATATATTTTGATAGACCAAAGTATTAGCTATCACACCATGTAAAGGAACAACTGCCTAATTATTAATTTATTTTCATCATAAGAAGCAACTACCTGGATTTATGTCAACTCCGTCAGACACCATGCATTATCAAATAAATAAAATATTAAAGATGAAATGTATTGAGTCAACCCCTTTGTTATGGCAAGCCTAAATAAGTTCAGGATTAAAAATGTGTTTAACAAGTCACATAAGTTGCATATGTAGTGTTTAACATGATTTTTGAATGACTACCTCATCTCTGTAACCCACACATACCAGCGACCCCACACATTTGGGCGGCAGGCAGCCTAGCGGTTAGAGCGTTGGGCCAGTAACTGAAAGGTCGCTGGTTCGATTACCCGAGTCAACAATGTGAAAAACCTGTCGATGTGTCCTTGGGCAAGGCACTGAACCCTAATTTGCTCCAGGGGCACCGTAGTACTATGGCTGACCCTGTAGGTAGGCTGTCATTGTAAATACGAATTTGTGCTTAACTGACTTGCCTAGTTAAATAAAGGTTAAAATAAAATAAATAAAGTAAACATACAATTATGTGTAAGGTCCCCTAGTCGAGCAGTGAATTTCAACCACAAAGATCAGGGAGGTTTTCCAATGTCTCTCAAAGAAGTGTACCTATTGGTAGATGGGTAAAAATTTAAAAAAGCAGACATCGAATATCCCTTTGAGTATGGTGAAGTTATTAATTACATTTTGGATGGTTTATCAATACACCCAGTCACTGCAAAGATACGGGCGTCCTTCCTAACTCAGTTACCGGAGAGGAAGGAAACCGCTCAGGGATTTCACCATGAGGCCAACAGTGACTTTAAAACAGTTAATGGCTGAGTTTAATGGCTGTGATAGGAGAAAACTGAGGATGGATCAACAACATTGTAGTTACTCTACAATACTAACTTAATTGACAGAATGAAAAGAAGGAAGCCTGTAAAGAAAGGACAAGGCATGAAAGGAGCTGCAGGCAGCCTAGCGGTTAGACTGTTAGGCCAGTAACTGATAGGTTGCTGGTTTGAATACACAAGGTGAAAATTTGTTGGTGCCCTTGAGCAAGGCACCTAACCCTAATTTGCTCCAGGGGCGCCATACTACTACGGCTGATCCTGTAAAACAACACATTTCACTGCACCTATCGGGTGTATTTGACAATAAATATATATATTTTTTATTATTAATACTGCAGAAAATGTGGCAAGGCAAATTGATTGTTGATCATTGCTAAACAACCATTTTATTTTAAAAGAATAATGGGCAAATGTTGCACAATCCAGGTGTGGAAAGCTCTAATTAAGATACAGTATATTAGTGTTTATTTTTCATTAATACTTTACAAATCTAAGATTTTTTTTCTCACTTTGACATTAAAGAGTATTTTGTGTAGAGCTTCGACAATAAAATTACAATCAAATCCATTTTAATCCCACTTTTTAACACAACAAAATGTGGAAAAAGTCAAGGTGTAAATAAAATCTGAAGACTTCAAAATTACACAATACAATATTTACCATTCATTTCTATTGGGCACAAAATAATCTGAAACAAAACAAACAGCAAAATATCATCCCAAAAAATTGTAGTCACAAGGTTGATGTTGTCATTGCAATGTGGGACCAAATACTTTTTACTACTTTCATACACATAAGTGAATTTGTCACAATACTATTGGTCCCCTAAAATGGGGGGACTATGTACAAAAAGTGCTGTAATTTCTATATGGTTCACCCGATACGGATGAAAATACCCTAAAATGAAAGCTGCACTTTAACATCATAGTCATTGTTTGATTTCAAATACACACTTTTGGAGTATAGAGTCAAAAGAATAAAAAAAATACTTCACTGTCCCAATCAGCCTTGTGGGAGCTGTGTGTGCTACGCCAGTGATAGGGGGGCAGGAGGGGTACAGTCTCTCGGCAGGGATGAGGGGGGTGGTGGGGTTGAGAGGAGGTGAGTACGGCACTGCCCCACACAAAGGCAGCCCTGAAATAGCCCCCTCACACAATGAGACCTGCCACTCTGTCTATGAGATAATGTCTAATTGAAAACACTGCAGCCATTGTGCTCCTGTCACCGGCTTTATTGTCCAGATAGCCCTCCCTACCTCTCTTTTTCCATTGACGCGGCACGATTGTTCCCTGCCATTGTGGCACCCGCACCCTACTCTCTTTCTCTCTACCTCTCTCTGTATTGTTATAATTTCATTACTCTGCTTCTCCTTTCGCTCCCCTGCAGATCTTTTGTTCGACACATTTAGGCACTTCATTTGGAGCCACCGCCAGTGTATGTGTATACAGCATGTGTGCTAAACAGGTGTCAGTTTCATGGTGAGATAAAACAGGAAGTAAATAATCTGAAGAGATATGTCTCATTCTGTAACATCATGGGGAGCTATAAAGCGACAGACAGTGTATATATATATATATATCTGCAGATGTCGAGAGAAAATTTAGGAAATCTATATTTTGTAATGTAATCACATAGTAAGTGAAGGGTAGTTATGAAGAGAGAAGTAGTAGAATCTATTCACAGGCTCATCGCATGGTTGTGCACAGCTAAGACCTTTTCCATCGTTGTGAAATATCCATCATAAATCAACAGACCTTGTTTGAACACTGTAAATCACAACAGAGGTCACTAACTCTGGTTCACTAACTCTGGTCCTGAAGAGCTACTGTGTCTGTGCTGGTCCCAACCAAGCAATAATAAATTAAATTCTATAAAATATAAACTGAATATTAAAGACCTTGATTAACTGATAATCAAGATTCGATAAAGAATCATGAGTAGCTGAATCAGGTAGCCTGTGTTAATATAATTCCTGCAGCCTATTTTCCTAATACTCTGGGGTGACTTTCCAACCTCTGGTAGGTTGCAACGCCTCTGGTACAGGTTTGGCCTCAACACCCTGTCACTGTAGATCAGATCCTGTGTGTTACTGCCAAAGAGTCACACAATGAAAAATTCCTGCACATTTCCTCATTTTCACAAACCTTATTTCAAACAAAAAGGCCTTATCGGACCTGCGTATTATTCACAGTGTTAATTGGGGGGGAAATAAGATGTGTATTGTGCATTGCGACGGCCCTGTGAAAACAAGATAAGGGCCTCGTGAACAGGTCCAAGCTGATGGTCATTCAATGGATTGTTTGATAGAAAGAGTGTGAACAAGTTGAAAACAGGTTATTTTCAATTTTTTCTATTACCAAGTTTGTCTGCCTGAGGTGAAGAGTCTGGAAGTCCCCCAGTTCTGTTCTGAGAGCTTCTCCTGGATGCTGTGACAGATGGATGTGTTTGACAGAATACATCCCTGCATAGGTCAAAGGTCATACATATACCTGTACATTTGATTGACTTGATATATTCGTAGGAGAAAAACAGACAGAGAGCCATCCGAGGTACAGTATTTATACATTTTCTCAATTAATATTTGTCACTCCAACATGCTAAGCACTAGCTAATCTGATGTTGCTTAATGTTACACACTTACACACATTCTCCCTTTCTCTCTCACACACAATCACCACAGATTTAACATAGAAGAATAACATAGCCCCCCCCCCCCCCCCCCAAGACAGAGTTGGCTGTCTCTTTCTGCTGACACCGTCACCATGCAGTAACCAGCACTATTTGCATTACCACAAGCTATCGCTAGCTGCATCTGCTGCTCCAGTTTGATTTAGGAATGGATAATAGCAGTCTGGTTAGATTAATTTTAATGCTTTATTTGTGAGGAACATATTATTTAATTTCCATTACAAAGACATGTCAAAACATTTACTTCCTCTACTGTAACCTTTCTGTTTTATTTTTTTCATTCGATTTTACTTTTTTTGTTTCAGACACAGATAAAACATTTTACCGCATGTGTTCACATACACCCTTTGTATTTGGAAGTATTGTTAAATTTGCTTGGAAATCAGAGACAAAGTTCGAATGATTACCAGATAAATTTACTGAGCTTGAGCAATTTTGACAAAAACTATGGATGGATGGTAGAATCTTATTCAAAATTATTCACAGCTGTAAGGCTGCCACCAAGTATTAACTCTGGTGTGTGAAAACCTACGCAATCAAGATATCTTTTCTTTCACTTTGAAAATGTGGAATAGGTTGTGTAGATCTGTAGGAATAAAATCAAATTGAATCCCTTTTTACATTTAATATTAAGGCAGCAAAATGTGAAGTCTGTGCACATTGACTCGGTACCGGTACCCCCTGTATATAGCCTTGTTATCGTTATTGTTACTTTCTTTTTACTATACTTTTTTTTTTTTTCAATTTGTGTTTTTTCTTTGGGCCAATGACTGATGCCATGAGGCTGAGAAATGTCTGTGTCATTGTGTTTCTTCCTTTTCCACTTGTAAGACCAAATACATAATACCACCCACCCTATACAGATATAAACATACAAAAACAAAACAAAAATCCAAAGAAAGTACCTTGAATTATTATTTTTATAAACCAACCAAATGTGTCTGTTTTGAATAAACAAAAATGCCTATAATAACAATATATCAAGTAACTCTTGGTTCTATTCTTTCCTAGTCTCTCAGTCCAGGTCATGTTATGATGCTATCAAGGGGTGCTGGCTTTAGAGGGACACACAGACTCAGAATCAGAATAGGTGCCAAGTCTACCCAGAGGTTGAAATAACAATCACTTTAGAAAATATCTGTGTTGATGTTATGTATTTGAACTTTTGGCATAACATTTATTCATGAAGTTTTGATACAGGCCATAGACAGAGCAGAGGTTGAAAGAAATAACCACACAAGAGTCTGTGCCCCAACACATGTTCAATGAGGGAGACAGACAGAATGAGAGAGCGGGAGGTGGGCAGGATACAGGCCCACACCTGGCAGAGCCGAGGTAGGAGATGGATCAGGTGTTTTTGGGATGGTCAGACAGATGGGGGGGGGTCAAAGACACACACATACAGCAACAGGAAGTGGTCTGTGGAGAGGGGGGGGGGGGGGGTTGGTTATCTGACCCAGGCACTGTTTCCTTTGTCTAGAAGGCAGGAGACACGGGAAATACAGGGGAAAGACGGATGAGAAGGGGAGTCAGCCCTAACACTCCCATGGAGGCCTATGTATGAATAAGTCTGTGACTGTGTGTGTGTCTGGTAAAGACTTTTATTGTTGAAAGATCACCAAAATAATTTAAATTGGTTTACTACATAGAGAAACCCTCTAGTAAAACTTGTTTGCTAGAACTGCACCACTGCGACGGTCAATTGTCAACTTCAGTAGAGTCTCACTGTTCTCAGTCGGACTTAAGAATGTGTGGGAGGCGTGGCATTGAGTCAGCCCATTCCTCCTCATAGCACAATGAGGGTCATCTGGCACTTGACAACGATGCCCGATGAGCGATGCATGTTTCCACAAGACAACAAAGCTTGTTTTCTTTTCTTTCGATTTCAATTTAAGGAGCTTTATTGGCATGTTTACAAAGTAAAATAAACAATAAAAAATTAACAGTAAACATTACAGTAAACATTTCGATTACCGATAAATTCACGATAATCTAACATTTCAATAAGCACTTTGCTACGGCTGGCCATGCTTTCCACCTGGCTACCCCTACCCCGGCCAACAGCTCTATACCACCCGCAGCAACCTGCCCAAGCCCCCCCCCGCTTCTCCTTCACCCAAATCCAGACAGCTGATGTTCAGAAAGAGCTGCTAAATCTGGACCCCTACAAATCTGCTGGGCTAGACAATCTGGACCCTTTCTTTCTAAAATGATCCGCCAAAATTATTGCAACCCCTATTACTAGCCTGTTCAACCTCTCTTTCGTATCGTCTGAGATCCCTAGTGATTGGAAAGCTGCCGCTGTCGTCCCCCTCTTCAAAGGGGGAGACACTAGACCTAAAATGTTATAGACCTATATCCATCCTGCCCTGCCTTTCTAAAGTCTTCGAAAGCCAAGTTAATAAACAGATCCCTGACCACTTCGAATCCCACCGTACCTTCTCTGCTATGCAATCTGGTTTCCTAGCTGGTCATGGGTGCACCTCAGCTACGCTCAAGGTACTAAACGATATCATAACCGCCATCAATAGAAGACAGTACTGTGCAGCCGTCTTCTCGACCTGGCCAAGGCTTTCGACTCTGTCAATCACCGCATTCTTATTGGCAGACTCAACAGCCTTGGTTTCTCAAGTGACTGCCTTGCCTGGTTCTCCAACTACTTCTCAGACAGAGTTCAGTGTGTCAAATCGGAGGGCCTATTGTCCGGTCCCCTGGCAGTCTCTATGGGGGTGCCACAGGGTTCAATTCTTCGGCCAACCCTTTTCTCTATATACATCAACGATGTCGCTCTCGCTGCTGGTGACTCTCTGATCCATCTCTACGCAGACGACACCATTCTGTATACATCTGGCCCCTGGACATCTGGCCCCTGGACAGTGTCATTTGGACACTGTGTTAACTAACCTTCAAACAAGCTTCAATGCCATACAACACTCCTTCCGTGGCCTCCAACTGCTCTTAAATGCTAGTAAAACTAAATGCATGCTTTTCAATTGAACGCTGCCCGCACCCGCCCACAGGACTATCATCACTACTCTTAACGGGTCTGACTTTGAATACGTGGACACCTACAAATACCTAGGCGTCTGGTTAGACTGTAAACTCAACTTCCAGACTCACATTAACCATCTCCAATCCAAAATCTAGAATTGGCTTCCTATTTCGCAACAAATCCTCCTTCACTCATGCTGCCAAACATACCCTTGTAAAACTGACTATCCTACCGATCCTTGACATCGGCAATGTCATTTACAAAATAGCCTCCAACACTTTACTCAGCAAATTGGATGTAATCTATCACAGTGCCATCCGTTTTGTTACCAAAGCCCCATATACTACCCTCCACTGCGACCTGTATTCTCTCGTTGGCTGGCCCTCATTACATATTCGTCACCTAACCCACTGGCTCCAGGTCATCTATAAGTCTTTACTAGGTAAATCCCTGCCTTATCTCAACTCGCTGGTCACCATAGCAACACCCACACGTAGCATGCGCTCCAGCAGGTATATTTCACTGGTCACCCCCAAAGCCAACACCTCCTTTGGCCGCCAGTCCTTCCAGTTCTCTGCTGCCAATGACTGGAATGAATTGCAAAAATCCTTGAAGCTAGAGGTTCCTATCTCACTCACTAACTTTAAGCATCAGCTGTCAGAGCTGCTTATCGATCACTGCACCTGTAGATAGCCCTTCTGTAAATAGCCAACCCTACTACCTCATCCCCATATTTATTATTTTTGCTCATTTTGCACTCCAGTATCTCTATTTGCACATCATCATTTGCACATCTATCACTCCAGTGTTAATTCTCATTTGTAACTTATTTCGCCACTATGGCCTATTTATTGTCCTACCTTCCTAACCTTACTGCATTTTGCACTACATTTGCAGACTCTTTATATAGATTCTCTATTGTGTTATTGACTGTACGTTGTGTTGTTTTTTGTCGCACTGCTTTGCTTTGTCTTGGCCAGGTCGCAGTTGTAAATGAGAACTTGTTCTCAACTGGCCTACCTGGTTAAATAAAGGTGAAATAAAAAATTAAAATTACACTCACAAAAGTTCCAATAGAATAAGGACCATTCAAGTGTCATATTATGTCTATATAGTGTTGTAATGATGTGCAAATAGTTATAGTACAAAAGGGACAATAAATAAACATAAATATAGGTTGTATTTACAATGGTGTTTGTTCTTCTCTGGTTGCCCTTTTCTTGAGGCAACAGGTCACAAATCTTGCTGCTGTGATGGCACACTGTGGTATTTCACCCAATAGATATGGGATTTGTTTTCTAATTCTTTGTGGGTCTGTTTAATCTGAGGGAAATATGTGTCTCTTATATGGTCATACATTTGGCAGGAAGTTAGAAAGTGCAGCTCAGTTTCCACCTTATGTTGTGGGCAGTGTGCACATAGCCTTTCTTCTCTTGAGAGCCAGGTCTGCCTTCGGCAGCCTTTCTCAATTGCAAGGCTTTAGTCAAAGATTTACTTTTTTGGGTCAGTCACAGTGGCCAGGTATTCTGCCACTGTGTACTCTCTGTTTAGGGCCAAATAGCATTCTAGTTTGCTAAGTTTTTTTGTAATTTTTTTCTAATGAGTCAAGGAATTTTATTTTTTCTTCTCATGATTTGGTTGGTTCTCTATGTTTGTGAACAGAGCCCCACGACCAGCTTGCTTAAGGGGCTCTTCTCCAGGTTAATTTCTCTGTAGGTGACGGCTTTGTTAGGGAAGGTTTGGGAACAGCTATTCCTTTTCTTTCTCCCACTTGTGGACTCCCGTCTGTACTCCGCTGCTCGTTTCCATCACACTTCCTCCAGATGGCCGGCCGGCCCAGTGTTGTATGTTAATATTATTGTTAACTGCAGACTTAAAGGAAAGCCTCACCCATTTTGAATGTTATAGTTTTTTTGTATATCTGTGAGTGATGTTTTATCGATTACCTGGGTAATTTCATGTTTGCATATATGCATCTGAGTTATTGGCGTAGAGGAGGCTTTTAGATCGTGAAAACGTCTGACCGATGGCATTACTCATATTTTTGCGTTATTTCTACCTCGATGAATTTGTAATTTAACGGGAGGGTATAGCATATTCTTCCTATTTGTCTGCTTCTTTAGGCCAGCGTACATTGTATGGTACTGTTGCCAGAGATAGTATAGAAAGGAGATATGAAGCAAATGAATGAAGGAACGTATAACGCCCCAACCAGCAGACTGTGACCAATCGTGTTCACGTTGTCATGCTGCATCATGCGGTTGCTAAACTAATCGCAACGTTTCCCATCTGCTCAAAAGTATCTGCCGTTGCGAATGCCAGACTACAGTTGTATTTCACTCTGCAGGTTGAACATGGTGATATTTTACACTCCTAAACAGTTTGTTTAGGCGATTTTACAGCTAACTAGCTACTTTACATGCTGATATTATATTTGAGATTATTGTGTAGCTACGTTTGCTAGCTAGCCAGCCAACCCGACCATATAGTGCATTGCATTGTGGATTTTGTAGTCGACTTAAGCTGCAACAGATTTCCACAACGATTTTCCATTTTGATACCAGCCTTAAGCCAAAATTAAACATTTGTCCACAAATATTGTTCTGTATTATTTAACACTGTAAATTAAAGGAATCAGTGGTTTTGGGTGAATTTTTCCTTTAAGGCTGGCCTCCCTGACCTACTCAAGAGCTGTGTTACAGGTATATTATACACAACAGTGAAATGGCCAATCTTGCTTTATACAAGTCTATTAATACCGTATGGGAATACTTTGGCCACTTATGCTAAGATGCTTGGAAATGATTGACATAATGGCAGTCAGCACTGTCATGTTTCTCACAATGGCAAAGTTTCATGTATTCTCAATCAAATTGAAATTAGAAAAAGTATTGCATCACTGTTGAAAAAATTATCCATACCTTCATGCGAGATTGAAATACAATATGGGCATATCACCTCCTGGTGGACCATCGACATATTGACAGTCCAGACACAAACCCATGTTCATTCCAATGCTTCCCACAGTTGTGTCAAATTGACTGACCATTCTTGATACACACAGGAAACGGTTGAGCATGAAAAACCCAGCAGCGTTGCAGTTATTGACCCGCTCAAACCGGTGTGCCTGGCACCTACTACCATACCCCGTTCAAAGGCACTTAAACATTTTGTCTCTCCCATTCACCCTCTGAATGGCACACATACACAAGCCATACCTCAAGGCTTAAAAATCCTTCTTTAACCTGTCTCCTCCCCTTCATCTACACTGATTGAAGTGGATTAAACAAGTGACATCAATAAGGGATCATAGCTTTCACCTGGATTAATCTGGTCAGTCTAAATCATGGAGAGAGCAGGTTGCCTAATGTTTTGTACACTCAGTGTATATGGATATGAAAGTCAATAATGCTGGAGAAGAAAATACATCTAGAAGCATATCTCAATTGGTAGCCCATCACACTCAACTGAACTTTTCTATTTGTTGTTTTTTGCAATTCTTAAAAAGGTATACCGGTAACTATGTTCCCACTGAGAAACTAAAGAGTAATTAGTTGAGAGTAGATATTTCGTCATTGAAATGCGACAACATTTAAGAAACAAAACAAAATGTATTGCAGAGGAATAGTTGGCAAAAAGAAACAATTACATTATTCATGTCACAAACACCATTGAGCTTCAATATTGTTTGCAAAAAAAAAAAAAAAAAACTACAAAAAAGGGGTTGGGGGAGAAACATCCACAAGGTCCTCAAATCCTAGAAAACGTCTGTTGGTTGGAGATGGATGGACTTTGTCCGTTTGGGTTGAGTTAGACGGCTACACTCTGTAGCAGGGTGATGTTATCTCCTTTCAGCATGATCCTCCCTGAGAGAGACGGATGGAGAGAGGGAAAGATGTAGGGAGGAATTGAGAGAGGTGGAGATGGATGGAGAGAGAGAGAGAGACCGGTGATAAGCCTATAGTAAGTGACAGCAGTCATGATGACCAGACTGGTTGATAGGACAATCGCTCAGACAGCCAACAAAAAAAATCCTTACGCAACTAGTGGCTTTTGTCAATCTGATGGAATTATTTGGCCCTATAAGACAAGCTCCGCCTATCTGGTATAGTGTCAACAACAGCATATTATTTCTCCAAGGTGCAGGACAGGGTTGATTACCATGATTTGGTCACAGACTATTCTCAAGGGCCATCTTTCCAAATATTAAGTCTTATAGCTTGGGGGCAGAAGCTGTTAAGAAGCCTTTTGGATCTAGACTTGGCGTTCCGGTACCGCTTGCCGTGCGGTAGCAGAGAGAACAGTCCATCTATGACTAGGGTGACTGGAGTCGGACAATCTTTAGGGTCTTCCTCTGACACCACCTGGTATAGAGGTCCTGGATGTCAGGAAGCTTGGCCACAGCGATGTACTGGGCCGTACGAACTACCCTCTGTAGTGCCTTGCGGTCGGAGGCCGAGCTGTTGCCATACCAGGCGGTGATGCAATCAGTCAGGATGCTCTCGATGGTGCAGCTGTAGAACTTTAGGATCTGAAGACCCATGCCAAATCTTTTCAGTCTCCTGAGGTGGAATAGGCGTTGTTGTGCCCTCTTCACGACTGTCTTGGTGTGTTTGGACCATGATAGTTTGTTGGTGGTGTGGACAGCAAGGAACTTGAAGCTCTCAACCTGCTCACTGTCGATGAGAATGGGGTCGTGCTCAGTTCTCCTGTAGTCCACAATCATCTCCTTTGTCGAGGATCAGAGCCCGTGTAGTAGGATTTAATCTTAGTCCTTCATTGGCGCTTTGGCTGTTTGATGGTTCGTCTGAGGGCATAGCAGAATTTCTTATAAGGGTCCGGATTAGTGTTCCGCTCCTTGAAAGCGGCAGCTCTAGTCTTTAGCTTGGTGCGGATGTTACCTGTAATCCATGGCTTCTGGTTGGGATATGTACGTACGGTCACTGTGGGGACGACATCGTCAATGCACTTATTGATGAAGCCGGTGACTGAAGTGGTATACTCCTCAATGCCATGTCAGAAGATACTATACATTTGATTGGTAACAATAAATATCAATAGAATAACTGCAGAATAATTAACGCTGTAATTGAAAATTGTACACCCAGGGTAGGCTACTGCCCCTTTAAGAACTAGACTCGATTTTGTACCATATTGTGATTCTCACCAAATATGTTGTCTCCTCACACTATTCAAACCCCACAATCAATAAACAGCTTATGAAGCTCTCAGACTATAGATCACATATCGCAAACAAATAACCTGAACTAAAAATGCCACACATTTTGACAATTCTGTGTTCTTGACCATCGCTAATATATATATACAAAAACAGCACATTTATTTCCGCCAACATCATCATCTTCTTATCTCCGCTGTGGCACCAATGTGAAGGTTTACGGCAGGGAAAACAGTGTTGCAGTAGTCATGTGTGTGGTGCGGGAATAATGATAAGCGAACTTGGGGACCTTTGCGTAAAAAAAAAAAAAGAGTACCGGACCGTGGAATACAAGCAAACCGAACTCATACCACCTCTCCAGATGGTCTCAGTTCGGTTCACTTCGGGGGGCTCTTTTGGGGAGTCTGAGCTCCTTTGGTGTGTTCACACTGCACAAAAAAATTCAGCGAACCGCACTGAGTTAACAAAAATTAGAAGTACGTTCATTTCAAATGGAACGCTGCATTTGCCTTGCAGCATTGCATTGCAGAGGCAGTGCGTTGTGTACGTGTAGACGACTTGACAGAAATGGTAGCAGAAGATGATGCTGCGTACCATTTTGCGTAATGACGCTGTAGGTATGATCGAGGCACAAGGCAGTGAACTCGATAACAGCATTTTCGGCATTTAAATGCAACAAAACATTTATTAATATGGTTTTTGATACCAATTGGAAATCACAAAATGTACATTTTAGTCATTTAGCAGACGCTCTTATTCAGAGCGACTTACAGTTAGTGCATACATGTTAATAATTTTTTTACTGGTCCCCCATGGGAATCTAACCCACAACCCTGGCGTTGCAAGCGCCATAATCTACCATCTGAGCTACACAACTTACCCAAGGGCTTCCTGTTCTTGGTCTTCATGTGAACCTCCTCAGCATCATCCAGAACCAGGTTCATGTATTCATCAAAGCCCTGAGAGAGAGAGGGTTGTTGGTTTCAACTACACATCTTGCTAGGTGTCAGCAGCCCTGGTGTATTTTCAGACTTTGGCTATAGAGAATAAAGGAGGAAATACCAGAGGCTGATGACTTACGATTATACAGCCCTCTATCCGCATGTTCACCTGTTCATACAGCCACACCTGGATACGAGAGCGCTGCAGGGAGAAGAGGGAGAGGATGTGATTACGTTTGGAGAGATTTCTAGCTAACTTGGCTATGTAATGTATTATGAAAGTATGGAGTCTATCACTTGCCTAGTTAAATAAAGGTTAATTACAAAAATTAACATTTGTAACTCGCAAAAACCACGACCAACAGATAATGTGACAAATGCAGAACATAATATGAAAGGATAAAATACTTACGTTCTGTAGATACCTGAAAATAAGGTTCTGGTGGACATAGGGTCAAGGAAATGTGTCAATCGTTAACAAACTGGCTGTTTTGATTGCACACGTTCTCTGGCCTTGGTAGCCTTCGCGTCTCAATTAGTTACTGTTAGTTAGCTAGCTAGTAAGGTACGACCATCAGATCATGTAGATCACGCATCATGGGCTACATTGTATTTCAATTCCTGGACACAAACGAACCACTTTCGGAAATGTGCAATTAATGCTAATCAAATCAACGTTTAGCTGCATCAAAGTAATAGCTAGCTATGTAGCTACCAACTACAATGAATGAAACCCAGCCTAGCCCCCTACGAGGCGCTAAGGCAAAATAACAGGCTAATGCTAGCCAACTAAAACACCATATTGTACAAAGTATTTCATCAAGAAAGGATACAATTGGCTGCACCATAACCTTCTGGACCTTCTGTCCTTGTCCTCTGTACGCCATCCTTATTGTGGGCTTACGCTTTGTTATCCTAATTTTTGTCAACTTTTCACTCGAAGGACGACAAGGAAATCGAAATCTTCACGTTGTGGTTCTTCAATGGCGCGCTTCCGGCCTTCCGCGTGCGCAAGCAGAGTTGACGCTCCTCAAAGTTGCAGCGCCCCTACAGGCGGGAGGCAGTTACCACAGAACTGTGTTGAAGGGGAACGCTACACCTACAATACAGTACTTCGTAGAATGTATTGCCATTTGTGAGTTCACAACAGCACCTCTTCTTCCTCAGGAGGCGGAAGAGAATAGGTGGTGTCAGAGGAAGGCCCGGAAAATTGCCACACTTCAGCCACTTTGGGATTGTTCTTCCTGCTACCGTCAGGCAAGCAGTACCGGACCATCAGGTTCCAACAGGCTCCGAGACAGTTTCTATCCCCAATATAGATAGATAGATAGATAGATAGATAGATAGATAGATAGATAGATAGATAGATAGATAGATAGATAGATAGATAGATAGATAGATAGATAGATAGATAGATAGATAGATAGATAGATAGATAGATAGATAGATAGATAGATAGATAGATAGATAGATAGATAGATAGATAGATAGATAGATAGATAGATAGATAGATAGATAGATAGATAGATAGATAGATAGATACTTCATTGAACCCTGAGGGGAAATTTCTTTGTCAAGCAGCTACAACAAAACATAGGGCAGGTGCAAAATGCCATAACAAAAATACATAAAAGACAGTTACACGATACATGGTACATAGAGCAGCAGTATGAAAAAGTTTAGAAATACAAGAAGTCTGGAGTTCAATAAATAAAAAGACATTGCATAGTATGGGTGGTTGGCTGAGTATGTACACTATACATTGGTGGATGGTTAACTATACTATACAGGTCGATGGCAGAGAAATACTTCAATAGCTAAAAGTGCGTATGATATAAGTGAGGGCAATAATAATTTACTTAATATACAGACTGGTTAAATGAACAGGTAAGTGAATATTAACATGGTTACATTAACTGTACAGGTAAATGTACAGTTAAATGTACAGGTAAGTGAATATTTGCATGGTTACATTAACTGTACAGGTAAATGACAGGAAGAGATACTTAAATAGCTAAATGTGTGTATGATATAATTTAGGGTAATAATAGTAATTCCCTTAAAATACAGTCCTTAGTGCGCAGGGTTTAATTACAGATAAATGCATGTATTGCACATTCAATGTACTAAAAGCAATGAAAAAAGATACAACTGACAGTATACTAATGTACATTCCTGAGTGAATGACTACGTAAGTTCAGTCCAAGAATACTTACAATATTGCACGTGATATGATATAACAACTGTACATGAATATGTATGTACAGACCTAAGATAGCTAATAGATAGAGCATAGATAGCTAATATGCTTGCAGAAAATATAGAATAATAATGTTAGGTCTGTTGGCAAGACAATAGCAAACAGCTAACAATTACAACCCAACTTGTGCGCCAATTGAATTCTGTAAATGCTTGTACAAATTATGAAAAACATTGAAAATGAATCTTCTTTAATTTGATACTGTACACAGAGGTAGCAATACATCCCAATATGTAACACAAAGTTAATGAAAACTGACATTCATGTGCACAATCCCTCATTCTCAAAAGCAGTTCGCTATACGAAAAGATGACAGAAGCACAAATGGTCTGTGTATAATTTCATAATAAAGATTCCCTCCAGATTAGAAATACACTCATACAGTGGCTTGCGAAAGATTTTTGGGGGATTTGTATCATTTGATTTACACAACATGCCTACCACTTTGAAGATGCAAAATATTTTTTATTGTGAAACAAACAAGAAATTAGACAAAAAAACAGAAAACTTGAGCGTGTATAACTATTCACCCTCCCAAAGTCAATACTTTGTAGAGCCACCTTTTGCAGCAATTACAGCTGCAAGTCTCTTGGGGTATGTCTCTATAAGCTTGGCACATCTAGCCACTGGGATTTTTGCCCATTCTTCAAGGCAAAACTGCTCCAGCTCCTTCAAGTTGGATGGGTTCTTTAATCTTTAAGTCATACCACAGATTCTCAATTGGATTGAGGTCTGGGCTTTGACTAGGCCATTCCAAGACATTTAAATGTTTCCCCTTAAACCACTCGAGTGTTGCTTTAGCAGTATGCTGGAAGGTGAACCTTGGTCCCAGTTTCAAATCTCTGGAAGACTGAAACAGGTTTCCCTCAATAATTTCCCTTTATTTAGCGCCATCCATCATTCCTTCAATTCTGACCAGTTTCCCAGTCCCTGTCGATGAAAAACATCCCCACAGCATGATGCTGCCACCACCATTCTTCACTGTGGGGATGGTGTTCTCGGGATGATGAGAGTTGTTGGGTTTGCGCCAGACATAGCGTTTTCCTTGATGGCCAAAAAGCTCAATTTTAGTCTTGTTTTTAACAAGTTATGTTTTTTATATCACTTCACCAATTTGGACTATTTTGTGTATGTCCATTACATGAAATCCAAATAAAAATCAATTTAAATTACAGGATGTAATGCAACAAAATAGGAAAAACGCCAAGGGGGATGAATACTTTTGCAAGGCACTGTAGCTGTCTGTTAGACACAGCACTATACACCTATAGCTGTATGTTAGACAGAGAACTTTTCTACAATACTCTATTTAATTAATTCATAACTCGTACCTTATTCAATCAAAAGGGTATGTCCTTCTACTGTTCTCAATTAGAGTGTCTTAATATCTCCTGACTGAAGCACGGCCCTTACAGAGCACTTTTATGTTTCCTCCTGTGTCTCCTTACATGAGCTGCCATGGTCCTCTTACGAATTAATCCTTTACCACAAACACAAGAAAGATATGATTTTTCCCCAGTGTGGGTCAACTGGTGGCTTTTTAGTTCATTTGCTGATTTAGAGCATTTTTTGGATCTTCATATACTACATTGTCAAGGTGCCCTTGTGGGTCATGCATTTGCCACATTCTTTGCACTGAAATGATTCCTCTCCAATGTGCATTCGCTGGTGATCTTTTTATTCACCTTTTGTTAGAAAACCATTTCCACAAAAATAGCACTTGTGTGGTTTTTCCACTTTGTGAATCATCATATGCAATGTCAGGCTCTCGTTTGCGGTATTTAACACATTCTTCTAAAGTGTGGCAACTCGCACGTCCTGATTTTGCCAAGTGGGAGTTGTCCTGAGACCAATATCTTTATGATGACCCTGGGACAACAACTGCCTCAGCCAATCAACGTTTATGATGTAATCACCGTGTGCCCCGCCGTCGAGTCCGCCAAAAAAAAAAAAAAAAATACACACCTCTTCCAAGACCAAGCGCACGATTTACAAGGTAAGACCAACGGCTTTTTACATTCTATTAATTAACATGTGCCTTCTACCACTGCTGATGATGTTAAAATTCACATTTGTTTTTAGAATAGTATTTTTCCACCATCGAAGTAATAACGTTGACAGTATTAGCTTGGATTGGCGAGTTAATTGCCAGTTGCCAGCCAAAATTTATCAGCATCATCGACGTTCTGGCAAAATAAAAAATAAAAAATAAAAATAAGATTAAAATACTGTTTAGATGTTTATATTTTTTATAGTGACCATTATATGAATATGTTGACCTCAAGTCATCACTGATTTATTCTGTTACATGATGTTGTCCTCAGACCATAATATGAATATGTTGACCTCAAGTCATCACTGATTTATTCTGTTACATGATGTTGTCCTCAGACCATCATATGAATATGTTGACCTCAAGTCATCTCCTATTTATTATGTTACATGATGTTGTCCTCAGACCATCATATGAATATGTTGACCTCAAGTCATCACTGATTTATTCTGTTACATGATGTTGTCCTCAGACCATCATATGAATATGTTGACCTCAAGTCATCACTGATTTATTCTGTTACATGATGTTGTCCTCAGACAATATAATAAAATGTGTTCCAAAAATGGCTTTCCTGATGGTATAACCTCACAGTAGACCTATCTGTAAAATAATCATATTTATAATGTCTTTATCATTGCTTCTGTATTTAGGCTAAATGACACCAAGTGGCAATAAGAGCACACATTGGAAGGTATGATTTTTACTTTATTTAATGTAATTTAACCATGTTCCATTTTTAACATGTTTTCAAATCTAACACAGTGTATACCTTCACCTTGCTGGCGGTTGGGGGAGAGGCTGCTTCTTTGTAAGCTACAAGAGAAACAACTTCTCACAGCATGTTGTTCTAAACATACATTTGCAATGTTATCAGATGGGCATTTTACATTTTATTGATTTGACAATAAAACATTTATTTATTTATTGACCATTTTAAAACCCAATGTACTTGCAAAATGTGTAATCTATTAATTATTATTCATCTTTGTAGATGTTAAGGCATTAAGGTGTCTCCAAAATAAAAGGCCAAAGTTCACCATAGGAAGTGTGGGGCCATACAATCTACAAGTGGAAAGTTTCAAAACTTTAATGGAAGACAACAAGGTAACTTAATATCCTTATAGGGATGTTTCACTGCCAGTTAAATAACTTAAAAGATGTCGGCAAGTACTTTAGGAACCACTGGGAGCCAATTGGTCCTCTGTGGTCTAACTTCGGAAGATGTTATAAGCATGGAGACTCTGAAACAACCAATCTAAAATAACGGTATACATTTTTATGCATGTTCACTTGGTGATAGTCATCATAACTGAAAGTTAGCATGGTATTTTGAGTATCTTTTAATTTGTTAAAGAGTACATTGTAATTGTTCCAACCTGTTGCTGCTCCTCATTCAACAAACTGATCTCTCTGCTTTTATTTCCTTATAGCTTCTTCCACCGTTTAAAATACCAATTCCTCTGTGGCATCCGGAATCGTAGATTGGATCATTTGATTGATGTGCTATTGAACAAGACTGACAAGTACTTCAACATAATACAGGATTTGCAGTCTGCTGGGAGAGTCTTTAACCCTCTGGAATGTAAAATGGAAGAAATAAAGAAGTCTGCTCAGAGGATGCTAGACAACGGTTGGGCCACAGCAGTTACCGCAGCTTCAACAGAAACATACATATACAATGTTCCATCTGAAAATAATCCACATGTAGTTTACTGTGTATGCCCTGCAGAGCAGTTCTGCAGTTGTCTCCCTGGTACAAGGGGACGTACATGTAAGCATCTCATTTTATTAAGTCTTCTCACTTGTGGTGATGGTGAAACCTTTCCAGATATGGACACACAACTGCAAGCCCATGCCAAGAACTTGATTCAAAAGAATAAGTATAGCATTTCTACAAAGCCTAAAAAAACAGGTTGAAAGCTTATTTGGAAGAGCAGTATCAAAACCATGTATAGTGGCGAATGTATGTGACTGCTGTACTTTCTCATATCATAAAAAATGTGCTTGTCTACTACTTACAAAGGGACTTTTAAATGAGATGAGTGAGACAACATAAAAAAATGCAATTAACATTTCAGTGGAGCCTATACAGGATGAAATTGAAATTGTACTACAACTATCAGGAAACTGGAAAGCATACTGAAGACTACAGACATGGGAGAAAATTCCTGAGGATATTGCCCATAAAGTCAATGAACTAGAAGGGTAAACAAAGGAAGAAAATATATACTTTAAAAGATTTGTGCGACTTTGTGATGAGGACAAGTCACGTAAAATACGGCCACTATTTGCAAACAGAAAAAGAAAGACTGACAGAAACACTGCCTCAGAGACGAGGACAGATGTCACATCAAGTTTTCCTATTAAATCAAGAAGAAAACGCAGAGCAATCAGTGGTCCAAAAAGATAATACAAATAAGGTTTGAAAAGTACTTTTTATTCAAATGCAGTTTTGCCATTTTAACAAACGTTGTACTTGTTCTCCACTATGAGTCCTCCAGTAAAAGTTACTATAAAACAATTGACTACGAAAATAAAAGCCTTGTCAAATATCAAATAAAGTAATTGAGCTTTTCTTTTTTGTTTAGAAATAAGCTGACAGCAGCCACATTAGTACATGTGTGCAGGAACATGGGTACTGTTCATTTCAAAGAGTCCTCTAAAAAGGAAAAGAAAACCTCAGCCGCCGTAGGCCCAAAGCGGTAGGTGGCCAAATCCAGCTCAGATTCAGGACCAAGGTTTTCCACATTACTTTTCATTTGTTCAATGCTCCTCCTGCAAATCAATTAAAATGTTCATGTTACTACCTGGGATTGTTACTCTGTTGCATCATAACCATAGCTCCACATTGTTAAAAGCCCTTTATAAATGAAGGAAGGTGACCTAGACTTGAGGATCATATGGAATTGCAATACGCATTACATTTTCATTCTCTTGTTGATTAATTGGCCTCTTGATACAGGGACTAGACAGCAGGCTGAAATAGAACAAAATGCACATTAGGCCAGTTCTCTTTCAGCACATGCTCAAATTATTCATAATTTGAGCATGTAATAAAAATAGTTTTTTTGCCTTGAAAGTTGTAATTTGTTAATCTTAACATACTTAAGATGCTAGCATAACATTTTAGTCAGATTTGTTAACTTTCATGGGTTTTGTGGTGTTTAAGACACATTGTTACATAAAATAGAAACATTTGGAAGAGGTGATTGGGCAGATAATTAAGATTTTTGTATAAAGACAGAAATAAAATAGAATCCACATGTGAAAATGATTTATCCTTAAAAAGGTTTGACTCACAAAAAAGCTCCAGTGATTGCCACCCTCGAGATAAGCGCCAAACAGCTCTGTTGCCCCTTTCAAAATGTTATTCTGTAATTCAGAGAAATAGAATAGAAATGCTGTTTAATTAAGCTCACTGAAACCTAGTAGCAGCTATTCATTAACATAATACCTAACAAAAAAATGCAGGTCAGTGACAAAATATTTCATCTTCCTTACCTTGAGAAAATAGTGGCTCTTTGCCCTTTATGATCCTTCCAGAATTTGTGTCTGAGAATTTACATGCACAACACCTGGGCGATCCTGATTTAAGGGATAACATATTTTATTTTTTTAACAGAGTTGAAGAAATAAACATGTTTCAAATCAATTATATATACTGTATAATATAATTCAAATTATTGCTGGTAAAATTACACTTACCTTGCTAAGGACATTACATATGGAATCCATGACCTGAACATTTCAAGGAAAAATGTGAGGTAAAAGAATTGAACTGCTCTATATTTTAAGTCAAATAGAAATTATATAAGTCATTTATCATCAGTCCTGTTCTAGACTGGACCTTTAAGGTACAAAATGCCCAGATGTTGGAGGCATGTTTTGGTGCTAGACAAAGGCCAACACACAAAGCATGTTATTTATTTGTATGCATTCTGGGCTTAATTTCCCAGTTTGTTTATATGTATTTCAGTGTTTTTCAGCATCTGACTAGCAAAGAAATGTCTTCGTGAACACCATGCAGAACTTCAAAATAAATTTGAAGGCCATGGTTGTTTGTTTTGGTGGTAGGGTAAGTGGACAGTACATAAGTGTAAGAATTTACATAGCTTACTATAAGGATATTAAGTTACCTCGTCAGAAACCTCGTTGTCCTCCATTAAAGTTTTGAAACCTTCCACTTGTAGATTGTATGGCCCCACACTTCCTATGGTGAACTTTGGCCTTTTATTTTGGAGACACCTTAATGCCTTAACATCTACAAAGATGAAGAATAATTAATAGATTACACATTTTGCAAGTACATTGGGTTTTAAAATGGTCAATAAATAAATAAATGTTTTATTGTCAAATCAATAAAATGTAAAATGCCCATCTGATAACATTGCAAATGTATGTTTAGAACAACATGCTGTGAGAAGTTGTTTCTCTTGTAGCTTACAAAGAAGCAGCCTCTCCCCCAACCGCCAGCAAGGTGAAGGTATACACTGTGTTAGATTTGAAAACATGTTAAAAATGAAACATGGTTAAATTACATTAATTAAAGTAAAATCATACCTTCCATTGTGTGCTCTTATTGCCACTTGGTGTCCTTTAGCCTAAATACAGAAGCAATGATAAAGACATTATAAATATGATTATTTTACAGATAGGTCTACTGTGAGGTTATACCATCAGGAAAGCCATTTTTGGAACACATTTTATTATATTGTCTGAGGACAACATCATGTAACAGAATAAATCAGTGATGACTTGAGGTCAACATATTCATATGATGGTCTGAGGACAACATCATGTAACATAATAAATAGGAGATGACTTGAGGTCAACATATTCATATGATGGTCTGAGGACAACATCATGTAACAGAATAAATCAGTGATGACTTGAGGTCAACATATTCATATGATGGTCTGAGGACAACATCATGTAACAGAATAAATAGGAGATGACTTGAGGTCAACATATTGTGGCGAGCTCGGCCAGAAGAAGATGGCAAGAGACAGAGATTACTTTGCCAGAGAGTTCCTGTGCCCCATACACCGCACGACTCCAGGAACGTCACATTTTTTATTCACCCTCCTTCAACTATTAACAATGAAAACAACCTCCGGCCATGCAAGGCTCGGTCGCGGTATGCATTTTAACATTACCCCCTACCCCCATAACCTGAACTAAGACAACTTAAGGAAACATAAACACATAACACAACCGTTTTAATCATAGAACAACAACTACCCACAATCCCCTTGCACCCTTTAGTGGCTAGTGTATGCCGGCCAGATCGCTACATAGCCCCCACCAGAGGGGTCAGTCGCCCCCGACGACCCAATCTCTCAACACAAAGTCCCTCAAATGTCCAGGACGCCTCCACCGTGCAGTCTCGGCCAGGCATACACACCCTGTACCCACCCCCGACAGTCGGCCCAAGATCTCCCCAGGCCCCTGCCAATGGCTGCAGAGCTTGGGAGAAACACCCTTTTGGGGCATCGTAGGTCTGCTTCTGTCTCGCCCCGGAGTTGGCCTGGGCTGGAGCTCCCTGGTTCTCGTCACCCAAGTATGGGGGGTAGCGTGGTCACGGGCTGGGCCCCTCCTACGGGGGTACCGCCTGTAGCGGTTCCGGCCAGCGGCATACTTGTTCCCCTGGACCGAGACACCCGCCGGGCCGGTGACATTGGCTGCCTCTGCTCCCTTTTCCCCTTCAACCACATCAAACTCCACTGTTTCTCCATCTCCAACACTGCAGAGGTATTTCCTTGGGTTGTTTTTCTTTATGGCGGTCTGGTGGACAAAGACGTCTTCTTTTGTGTCATTCCTGTTGATGAAACCGTAGCTATTTCGGACGTTGAACCATTTGACCGTCCCCAAGACCTTAGTTGGTTGTGTTTCGGCCTCCTCTCGTCTTTCTGTCGTCTTGGCGGAGGGAAGGGCAGCAGACACAGTGGTTGGGGCTGAAGCGGGCTGATGCTGGGTGGGCCCATGGGCAACGGACGGCCGTTTGGACTGTCTGGTCGCTGCTCGACGACTGGCTCGCCTGTCTTTGGGCCAGTCCTTCTCTTTACCAGACTGGAGCGCCACGGTCTCTGTGCCAAGAGTGATAGATGTCCCTGACACATTAACACGGGCGCCCCAGCGACTCAGCAGGTCCAGGCCAATGATGCATGCGTCACGGATGTCGGCAAGCCAGAACCCGTGCTCCAGCTCCTGGTCTCCAACCTGGACTTTTACTGGCTTCTTCCCTCTCATGCCAACCTTTTCTCCCGTCACTGTGACCATCTGCGTGGTGGTTGGCGACCAAGCCTTGGAAGGTGGCCCGGTGGTATCCGGAAGGACGCCAGGTCGCACCAAGGAAATGGTTGACCCCGTGTCTACCAGGGCTGTACAAGGTCGGCCGTCCAGTCGACATTGCAGGTATAGTCCCTTGGTGTGGCCGAGGCGTCCGACCACAGAGCATCGGCCCTGGAGGGGGGATGGAGACCGGAGTGGTGAACCCCTCGTTAGACCACTCCTCCGTCGTTTCCCCCAAACGGAGAAGCTCTGGCTTTTGGCGCTGGTGCCAGGTTCGTCGCATCTGTAACACCGGTCTGTAGACCAGGGGGGGCGTCGCCTGGGTGGTGGAGTCTGGTGCTGGAATCGTCGTAGCGGAGGTGGAACCTGACAGACCTCTTCTGTCGTTTCCCCCTCGTCGTAGTCGGCCACCCAGACACATGGTTGGCGTGATGTGACCCTCTGCTGGGTGGGCCACCTGGAGAGTATCCCTTCGGCTTGTTCGGCCTCATGGAGTGCCTCACCGAGAGTCTTAGGCCTGGCGAGGCAGACATGTTGTCGCAGCTTTTCTGGTGCGAGCCCCCCGCAGGAAAGCGTGGAGGGCCAGCTCCTCTTGTGCAGCTATTTGGAATTCGGGGTAGCCCTGTCGAGCGTGCAGCCGCACATCTGCGGCGAAGGTGCCAAGGTTCTCTTCTCCTTGGCGATGGCGGCTGGCCAGTTGCTCCCTGCTCTGGTCCGCGAAGAGTCTCTGCCCAAACCTCATTTCCAGCGCCCGGTCAAGGCTTGGAGGTCCCGTTGTTCCGCTGGGGTTAGGTCGAGAAGCACCTGTACTGCGTTCCCCTCTAACGCTAGTGCCAGGTGAGTAGCGGCTTCCTCACTGCTCCAGCCGCTGTGTCGGACCGCCAGGTGGACTTGGGCGAGATAGGGCTCTAGCTGAGTCGTCCCGTTGTACTTGGGCAGCTTGGCGGATGATCTTGGCACCCCTGCAGAACGTGGTAGCCATTTTTGGAACACATTTTATTATATTGTCTGAGGACAACATCATGTAACAGAATAAATCAGTGATGACTTGAGGTCAACATATTCATATAACGGTCACTATAAAAAATCTAAACATCTAAACAGTATTTTAATATTTTGTATTTTTATTTTTATTGTTTTTGCAAGAACGTCAGCGATGCTGATCAATTTTGGCTGGCAACTGCCAATTAACTCGCCAATCCAAGCTAATACTGTCAACGTTATTACTTCGATGGTGGAAAAATGCTATTCTAAAAACAAATATGAATTTTAACATCATCAGCAGTGGTAGAAGGCACATGTTAATTAATAGAATGTAAAAAGCCGTTGGTCTTACCTTGTAATCGTGTGCTTGGTCTTGGAAAAGGTGTGTATTTTTTTTTTTTTTTTGCCGGACTCGACAGCGGGGCACACGGTGATGACATCATAAACGTTGATTGGCTGAGGCAGTTGTTGTCCCAGGGTCATCATAAAGATATTGGTCTCAGGACAACTCCCACTTGGCAAAATCAGGACGTGCATGAACGCACTGGTGAGACATTTGTTTATTGGTTGATTTAAAGCATTTTCCACACAATGTTCACTTGTATGGTCTCTGCCCTGTGTGTCTCCTCATATGCGCTATTAGGCTTTGGCCACTGATATGGTTTCTCTCTAGTGTGAATTCTTTGGTTGATCTAAATAATTTTCCACAGCATGTGCACTTAAATTAATTATCCACTGTGTGTCTTCATATGCCATGCCAAATGTGATTTCGATTGCAATATTTGTCACAATCGTTGCACCAATATGATTTCTCCCCTGTGTGAATCATTATGTGCGTTTTTAAGCATCCTTGTTGGTTTCCCGTGTTGTGGAAGAATTTGCCACAAACGTTGCATTGGTTTGGTTTCTTTCCAGCATGATTAATTTATGCTTTTGTAAAATACTTGCTTCCATAAAGCATTTACTATCAATGAGGGGGCATAACTAATATTGCTGTAAAACCTATTAAAACAAGGTAGATGTGTCTCATTGCTGCAAGCCTGCAATGCTAAAACAATGTATCGAAAATGAAGCCGTACACAAATAACCCGAACCGTACATGGCATCACAAAACACATGTTTTTATTTTCATGTACTTTTTACAGTAGGCTATAATTACACAACTGTTATGCAAATAATTCGATACTTTTTTTAGTAGACTACATTTCAAAATGTAAACGAAAAGTAGGTTCAAATGCAAGCAAATACACAACAACTGTTATAAACAAGAACGCATGTGACGCTAAAGACAAGGCAATGAGCATGCAGTGCTCACTGTTAAACCAATTGGTTATATAAGGCCTTTTACACGGCCTTATTCTACGTTCGAGGCTATAAGCCCTAGGTTAGGGTGTAGTTTAACACACTTAAAGTGTATAGCTATTACAATCATAAAGATGATCCCGGCCCAGCTGCAATGAATGCAATAAATTATACTATATCCACAATCGCTTTATTTACGGCAATAAATTCTACAATATCCACAATCGCTGACACATAAAGACGATTCCGGCCTAGCTCTGTGTTCACAAGTGTCGAAATTACTTTTCCCATTGCGCTTTGTCTTTGTTTTGTTTTCCATAAAAGCATGCATTTCAGATGCTCTTTACACGTCCTATGCTTTGCCAGAACTTTACTGTTATCATTTGCGTTTTTACAATTTGAGTAGCCAGTGTGAATGAATGCTCTGTCTGAATTAGCATTGGAGCCAAGGCTAAAAGTCCTACAAGGATAACAGAACGCTGCATCTGCTTTGCGGGAATATTCCAACCACTTTCGGTCCTTGTACCAGGCACTACAAAAGGCGCGCTTTTCCCCACGGAACATTCGACTTGGATACGTTCCAAGGCAAACCTGTGCTGGCTCCTCTTTCCCAATATCGTCAGGAGCTTGTGGCTGGGGTAAGACAGGTGCAGGTGCTTCTGGGCGGTTGCGTAGCTTTGTGCTAGCATTGCTAGGTCCGGGTTCTTCGCCACTTTGTTGGGCTGTAGGCGGCATTGTCAGTGCGCGAGTATGCTCGGTGATCGGGCTAGCAGCATCTACCTGCATTGCATTGCTCTGGCGATCCTTGTTTTTGGCAGGGCCACTTCCAAGCCATCTTCGGATATCCATTTTAGCTACGACTACCTACCACAATGAAAGTACCCAGCAGTAGTGATAGTGAATAACTTTTTCCCTCACGATTTTTTTCACTTGGTGCATTCTGAGATCCAATGAACTTTCAAAACAAGATTAAATAAGGCGGTGCCAATCAGAACACTATTTTAGATTTTAAATACATATTTCGTGATGTCCAGTTCTGTGCAACTCCCCGCCTCAGCCACTGCATCTGGGGGGCACAAATTCTATCTGGGGTGGCAATGCCCCACTTTGCAATGGTAGGTGTTGGACTCCAGTTCTTAAAGCTGCTCTTCCTCCTTACTGGTCCTGAGCTCCCGTTCCTCTTTAATCTCTATGGGCTCTGGCTCCTCCTGCCCCAGACTGGGGCTCCACTACTGCTCACAGTGCCGCTGCTAAGGGGGAACCTCCTCTGCAGGCAGAGCGCAACTGAGGGTCTGGAAGGAAAGGATGGAATAGATAACTATGATGACACAAGATGTACAATAATGTATTCTAAATCACTGTAGGCTTGTGGTTTGTATTCAAAATAACAGCTAGCTATAGTGACACGTGCTAGGCCTAATTTATCCAATAAGAAAGCAACCAACCAACACAGAAACACACTAATCAGTAGTTTTGCTTCACTGAATCATCAACCATACACTCCGTACACAAACCATTCATATGCTTGCTAACGAGTTCAATGTACAATGTCCTAGAAGTAACCGGACAAACGCCACCTCTTCCTTCCAAATCTGACCCTTGAATCTTTCTTGGAGGGCATATAAATGCCGGCACTTGCGCTCTGAGTCCCATCTCTTCTGCCACACGTCTATCATAATGGCTCTAATCTTACATTTGGCCTCACCTCTACCCAATGGAGCACGAATATATATTATATCTTGTTTTAAAGCCCTTTTGGCTACCTGTTCTGCTATTTCGTTCCCGCTCACTCCCGAATGATCTGGCACCCAGCAGCCTACCTCACTACTACAGCCTCTTTAGATTCTCGCGTAGTTTCCGAATAACCACTGCGGTGTATATATAGGGATCGTTAATAGTTACCATAGCCACAAAGTCATAAACCCTGCCTATTTCTACAATTGATCTTAAAATAAAATGTGATTTTAAACCTAAACTTAACCCTAACCTTAACCACACTGCCAACATTAACCCTAACCTTAAATTAAAACCAAAAAGCACATTTTTGTTTTCATGAATTTTTACGACATGGACAATGTTGACTTTGTGGCTCTGCTATCTAGTGGAAACTCTTGGTATGCATGGTCAGAGAGGAAGAGACGAAGCGAAAGGTTTCACTCTCATCAAAATGTATATATTTTTAATTTAAACTTTATTTAACTAGGCAAGTCAGTTAAGAACAAATTCTTAACCCGGACGACGCTGGGCCAATTGTGCGCCGCCCTATAGGACTCCCGGTTGTGATACAGCCCTGGATCGAACCCGGGTCTGTAGTGACGCCTCTAGCAATTTTCTGGTGAGTGACCGGGAAATTGCATTTCCGATACCTACTAGACTGGAGTATTTTATTTTACTTTTATTATGAAGGCACATTTAGTCATAAAACCCTTTGATAACCAAATCAAACAGCATATGGAGATAAAATATGTAGATGAAATATTCTGGTTAAAATTATTATTTTAGATGGGTTATTCTCTCTCTCTCTCTCTCTCTCTCTCTCTCTCTGTTATGATTATTGGCTTAATAATAGACCTCTGTCAATCAGCAAGCAGGTTCAGAAGAAGACCGAGAGACACTAAACATAAACAGTATACCTTTACACAATAGTTTATGTTGCAGTCACTGTGTCCAAAATTGCAGAAGTGTTGTTTGGAAAATGGTCAGGTAACCGGTTTGAGGACATAGTCCTGAGAGGGGAGACAGTGTTGGAATGCGTTTTGCATCTTATTCCAGGAACCCAGTTATGGGGTTGCGAAAGGTAGAAATAGTGGTCATCATGCGGACACAGTCAGACCTTAGTGTTTAATGTTTAATGTACAAAACGGTATATTTTTTATATTGTGATCTTTTGGTCTCAATCCCATGCTTATCTGTCCCTATGGAAGACAATGATTAAATGGCCTATAGATTTTGTTGGTGACACTTCACAGCAAAGATACAATCAGTTTTCAAACCACTACATGTATTATTTTTTACATAGTACTATGCCATCTAACGGCATTTACATTTTTGTTATTTTGCAGACACTCTTATCCAGAGCGACTAGGGTTAAGTGCCTTGCTCAAGGGCACAGAGATCATCTCGAACCAGTGAACTTTCGGTTACTGGCCCAACGCTCTTAACCGCTAGGCTACCTGCCGCTACATACCTCTAGTCTACCTACTATTGTATTGCAGCCTTTTGAGTAGGGGAGTAAAATAATAATGATGGTCAAAATAATGATTTTGTGTGAATACAATATTACTGTAAACACAGCTGCCCATCTTCTCCCAATGACTATAGCAGGTGATTGCGAAAAGATGGAAAAGTCAAGTATTTTCATAATTTGCATTACCACAGAGTAAGATAATACCAGTGTTGTACTGCACTATTCTTACTTGGGAATATGTTCACGTTCACTGTTATTGAAATGTAAATAATTTGGAGTCAATCAATCAATTTTGCTATAAGTGATTTTTTATTAGCATGTCACGCATTACGTTCTACGCACGTGCCCCTGCACTTTTGACTAGAAAGCCCCTAGCGCGAACCTGCCAACGCCCGGCGCAGAGACACAAATAGAGAGGATACGGTACGAAAAAATACTATTTTTCATAAATTCTTTAATCCCGTAAAGTAGCTAGTTACTGTATTATTACTAACATATCACGATCAACGTATGTATCTGGTTGTTTACTTCATTGGATTTAAAATTGTTGATTTTGTCATCTCATTCAACAACAGCATCCGCTTGCTAGCCAATCTAACGTCGTTAACTATGGTAGCTACTGCAAACTAGCTAACAAGAGGAAACTGCCATCCAAACCAGCTAGCTAAGACAACGCTAATCAGACTTGTTCAATTAATTGATAGCTAACGTTATCTAAATGAGCTAGAGGATTAACGTACTTTACTTAAGGTAATCGATCTATCTGGCAGGGTTTGTGTGAAAATAGTCAATGGTAATCTGTATTTCTTCATCATTGATTGACACTGTTACTAGCTGTTACCTAGCCAGGTTGGTAGCTAGAATGGCGATGGTCTCGCACTGCTGAAAACCCGCCAGGGACGGTAGCTAACGTTACTGCTGGGAGGAAGCCAGGAGGAAAGACTGAACGATGGTAGCCAGCACACACATAATGTTCCATTATTTCACAACGTAGCGTGTAATGTTACCTAGTTAGGTTAACCGATTATTTAGATTGTTGACGATTTCCATACCAATGTTTTAGAATGGCCAGACAGATGGATTAGGCCATCGAATTGTAGCTACGAGACATATTTAATTAACTGGCTAGCTCGTATCTAGTTATTAAATTGATATGGACATCGGGTATATGCTTGTGTAGAACTGATTTCCCCCTTCCACATTGCAATTCAGTCAATGCTGATAGAAAATCAATTCAACCAAACTCTGTTGACTTTGTGGTACATTGATTTCATTTGTTGGGTGTACTGTATTTATTGACCGACTAACGTTACACTCAGTCATAGACCTTTGAATTAAGTTTTTAGAGTTATGTGGGTTGGTTAGAAGTACTTGAGTCACTGTGTTTTCTACATAGGCTGTAGGAACGTAACAGGGAGGCTGTGAATGATCACTAAAGCCTTTCAGAGTGAGTAAATCCGATGTAATACCAGACACCGCCTTGCAGATAGAACTGCTTTTGGTAGTCTATACTGTACATCATTGTACTGTAAACCCAGATGGAAAAGTCCCTGAAAGTCATTGCACAGCTACATTCTGTGTCCCCCTGCCCCTTTTGTAAAAGTGTCCTAGGTGGGAGAACAGACACCATATTGCTTTGCTTGGAAGGCTAGCCCATTTTCACCTTTCTACTGAATTTCTAGATTTGTTTTTACTACAGAGAACACCTGGATCTGCAAAGGTGTGGGATGGTGGATCATCTTTTGCCATTCTTGGAATATCTGGGTACCCGCTAGCATTAGTTCAACATTAGACACATGCATTTTTGGAGATGGACACAGTGCTATAAAGTTGTAATGATGAGACTGCATCAGCCTTAATCCACTCATTTGTGTTTGTAGGCCAGCCAGCACTCTGAAACAAGGCCAACCAGGGCAGTGAAAGTAGGTGACAGACAGAATCAGTACTGCCCGAGCGGTGTGACAAGTCCACATTGCTAGGTATTGGTTGGCAACTATTGAAGTTGTTTCCTTTTAACAGTCCAGAGGCCTACAGAAAATGGTGACATTATGGAGAGGTGTGTGTAACATATGGTATGACTTGGATCGGGATGCGATCCATGTTCTCACAGGCCTACATGCAACAAAGGTGGTTGCTGTAACCACTACATGGAACAAACCCCAGGGTATTGTGGCTCGTTTGAGGGTCCACCCGGTTTGACTTGGCCCGTACATTGGCCTTGGCAGAATTCACCCTAGTTGTTTTATTGAAAACCATGACATCTGGGTTTGTCATGCATATCCCCCATCTGGAAGCATCATAATTGTAGTAGGCATTAACCGTGTTAAGTCACATACGTGTCAGTATTGATTTTAAAAGATGGATAGACAGACATACGGTATCAGTGGTGCTAGACAGACGAGGTGACAGACACCATTTTAGACCCAGCAAGCTGTTGGTTGAACATGCTAATTAGTCTATCTGTAGGCTTGAAGGGGCTAGATGTGGCAACATTTGGACCACTGTCGGTTCTTGTCAGTCAGACAACCTAAACAGTGCTATCACTAACTTTGTCTCAGCATCACCCCAGCCAGTGTCCAGCTGCCTGGAGCCAGTGTTGGAGGAAAACACCCTGAGGCTGGTGTGTGTGCTGGAACAGAGGGATGGTCAGCTCCTCATCCTCAGGTTGTTGGAGTGTGGAAGGAAGATGTCCATCTGTGCTTTATTTTATGTTCGCTCACTCCCTCTCTTGCTCACTTTGGAATATGATTTGGTCTTGCTTTCTCTCAGTCCCCCTGGCTCTCTTTCTCACTTCCACTCGCTCCTTCTCTTATCCTCATTGTTGCAGAGCTCTGTGGAGGCTCCACACACATCCATCCAGGGTCCCTCTGCCCCTTTTGCCAGCCCCCACTCCCTTGCCTGGGAAAGCTGTGGCCTAACCTCTATCTTGAATTGGGCTACAACGAGTGGTACTGGAAGTGGATTCTCAATCCTAGTAACTTGGTGGTGATATCAAATATATGCGATAGTGATATTACTGTGCAACGTAGACATTCTATTTCTGTACAGAGGTTGCATGTGCTGTCATGTGTTCGCTAACAGATCACGTGACTTGTATCTGATACTGACCGCAATGCTGTATGGAATCATTTGTTTGCCTAGCTCTGGTATGTACGGTCTTGTACCCTTGATGGTATTTTCCTCATCAGATTTTGTAGTCCTTTCCATTCATAGCCCCTGTCATCCCATATAAGGGTTAAAAATAGCAGATGTTGTAATCAATAAGTGCCTAAATTGGAACACAGTAACATGCTATAGATGTCAGAGCTCAGGTTCTCTGATTCACAATGCTTTATGGGTTTTGACTGACAGCAGTTCTGAACTTGAGCACCGCGCCTACAAGATCATTCCCCGATCCCTCCTGCTAATTGGGCTACTTTTGCAATTTGTTCTTGTCTGAGTGAAGGAAATGCTGTAAATTGAGAGGAGTCTGTCTTCTGAAAGATGAGACGTTGAGGATTATAATAAATACAGCTTTGATGTCATACAAGCGATCCACACAGCCTTGAGTCACATTTCCATATTTAAAAAGTAATGTGATTTACAGTATCAGCGTTTGATCGCTAAGTTTGTTCCACAATTACAAAGATGACGTGTTATACCCTGGGTTGTCCTAAACAGAATCTTTGTTAAATTGTGAAGAAAATTAGCCACAGAACACGCACTCATGACGCCCACATTGCAATTTATAAGGAACGTTTTTGGATAGTGTAAACAACAACAGTAATTGTGTGATGGTGGGGACGGAGGGCTGTGTTCCTAACTTCAGTTCCTCAATTGCAAAAAAGCACATTTTAATTGGTTAGTAGCTATAAATACATTTGACCAGTCATGCTTATCGGTCTATAGGTTAATTTGCATAATTTTGTGGAATTAAATGTTGTTTTCGTTAGTCATGTATCTCATTTATCGCACAGCGTACAGAGCCTAGTTTGACGAGCGTAATAGCTATAACCTGTCAGACATCATGAGAGCAGCCCATAAAGCTGGTACTGGAGTGAAACGTGCTTTTGTAAGCCCAGTCATTGCGTTTCAAATAATTCTAAATTCAAGCCTGTGTTAACTATTTTTATGGCCAAGATTTTAAAAAGAGCTACTACTTTTATTTCTCAATCTTAACTCGTAATTAAAGCTCGCCTCCCATTAGTCATTTGAATGCATAGGCTATAGTCAACAGTAGGCAGGCTATCAGTGTGTCACCCACCACTTTGCAGTGTTAGTTTGAGGCAGTATAATTGTTTGAAATCTGAATGTTTTACTTTACTTCAAATAATGAGGCGTGTCTTACCTTGCTTCAAAGTAACCTAGCCAAATTCCAACCCCAAAAATGTGGATGCAATTATTTTATAAAGACTTCCTCATGCCATTACCCAGAATGCCTCCCCTGTTCTATTGGTTTTCATATCAACTTTTTTCGTCTTCCAGAAGCTGAAGGCGCAATCCTAGTCATATTATCAACCCATCCTAGTTTTTTTATTTTTTTTATTTTTTTATTTCACCTTTATTTAACCAGGTAGGTCAGTTGAGAACAAGTTCTCATTTACAACTGCGACCTGGCCAAGACAAAGCAAAGCAGTGCGACAAAAAACAACACAGTTACACATGAGAATAAACAAACGTACAGTCAATAACAAAATAGAAAATCTATAGTTATTGCTATTAGATTCCCCCTCTTTCTAATTTTTCTAACAGACATTTTCATCTTTCACATATGGAACTGCTCTCATTAGGTGCAGTGTTTAGAACTGTGCTTTCACGCTAATTGTATTTCGGCAAATGTTGGAAAATTGTTTTTTTGGGTGCTTCATTACAGGAGGTGCATGTTCAATAATAGACTATAGCCTTTTGACTCATAAGACGATGTTTTCATTAAGATTTTAATGAAAAACTTCGCACAGGCATTGAAGAGGAGTGGGACAACATTCCACAGACTACAATCAAGAGCCTGATCAACTCTATCCAAAGGAAATGTGTTGCGCTGCATGAGGCAAATGGTCACACCTGATACCGACATTTTTTTTTCTATCTGTGACCAACAGATGCATATCTGTATACCCAGTCGTCAAATCCATAGATTAGGGCCTAATTAATTATTTTCAGTTGACTGATTTCCTTATATGAACTGTAACTCAGTAAAATCTTTGAAATTGTTGCATGTTGAGTTTTTTATATTTTTGATCAGTGTGTGTATACTGTGTATATAGGCTATTTTCAAAGAGTGTAAGGGGTTAAAATGATTTCTAATCTTTTGAATTAATGCTTCAACCCAGACTTTTTTAGCTGTTTAACTTTTGGAACCACGATAACCAGCATGATGTTGAAATTTGTATGCTAAAAATGAGTGGCCGTGTCAATTCCTGGAAGTGGAACATTAACCGTGGAGAGAGGGCCGTGGAGAGTAGTCATCTGAAAATGCAGTGTACCTCAAAGAACCAAGAAATCACCAGCATCTTGAATAGTTATTGCATAGGCTATCAAAGTGCGCTCGTGGGTCCTGTGTTAACCAACCAAAAATGCACGTGCTAAAAAAAGACTTTACAATTCAGATGAGTAAATGAGTATTTCAATAACACTAGAGTTATGGATGTGACATTCTGCATTGTGGGTGTGATCGCGTCCCAAAAGAGACTGCGAATGACACTGCACTCTTTCAGTTGTACAAGGTTTGAGTAAAAGGACACAGGGACCGGACAAGTTGACCTGCTGCCGCCCAAGCCTTGTCCTCCTTGGCCAGCAAGATCTACACATCCTGTGTGGTCTTTTCAACAGCATCAGTCTTTCTGTTACCAGTCCTACAGACTGCTTTTTGTGAGGCATTCCCATCAACTGTTTTACCTGAGGATATTTTTCTTGTATATTTTGAATGATCATAATTTTAAAAAGTGTAGTTCTCCACCTGCAGCACCACAGACTCCATCAGCTTTCTTCTCCTGAAAGGAGGTACTTTGCTTTCTCTTCACAAAACATTGCCTCAAGAACTTTGGGGATGCAGTCTAAATAACATGGAGCGCATCCCCCAGCACCCCACTCTTCTGGCTCTTTACCTGCACTCCCTCCTCTGCTGTGCAAACTTTGATTTCCAAATAAGTCTGTTATATGGTCATTGTGCCAGCCATTTTAAGAGTTAAGTGAGTGGCTTTGAGTTCTAAGCTGTGCGTTGTTGTGATCTAGCTGTGTGTGCTGACTGAACTGTCCTATGCTGTGCAGCGCTTCTAAACAGATGACGTTATGCCTCAGTTTAAAGCCGCAGTGACCCACTGTCTGCACGGGGAGAGCGAGGGGGAGGGGAAGGCTGTCTGGTCAGTGGCAGATGGGGGGGTGGGTGTATTAATGCAGCTTGGCTGAGGATTCCGCCTGTTTCCCTGGGCTAGAGGACAGCCTGGCTCTCAAAGGGAGAGAACGAGAATTTAGGCTATTTTTCAAATATGTTGTGCCAATAACCTCTGACAGTCTAGTACTCTGTGTGTGTGTGTGTATATGAGCAATTGATTTGCTGCTAGATGTTACTGTGCTAATGAAAAACATAATCTAGGCCTAGCTGTCAAATCAGTGTCTTACGTTCAGTTTGATATTTTTTTTTCTTCTCTAAAATAACTGTAGACTATTAAGACCATGGTCTTGCTCAGTCTATGGATACAGAGTAGATGGATAAACTAAAGATAAGAAGTGTGAGCTGAGAGAGATGTGCTGGATCAGTGTGAGGTGTTTCTTTCCTAGCCTCTCAACCCAGCATTCTCCATCTCACTGACAGAGCCCATTTATCTATGCCAGCAGCCCATCTCTGCCATGTATGTGTGAAGAACACTACTCTATTTAAACAACCCAAATGTCCTTCTCTGTCAGCAGTTCGCTCCATTAGGGCAGTGTCTGGAGGTGTGATAGTGTGTATAGTTACAGTACAGGCCCCTGTCCCTTACATCACCCAGATCTATCAGATTACTATATAAGCAATATCCCTGAAGCTCCATTCAATCCATTTTCAAGGCTATTGAAGCCATCCCCATAATGCAGAAGGGTTTGTCCTGGGCAAGGAGTTGTTTTACAGACCGGGCCTGCTTCTGCTATGGGATGTCTGGGTGTTGGGCCTTCTATAGTCACTGTTGCACTTCTTAACTTCCTTGTGTGCAGGATCCGACATTAAGAAAGACCCGCTGCGGCCAGTGGATCTCGTCAGTCACTGGCCTAATAGGGCCAGTACCTTTTTTGCATTCCAGTTCAACATTTACCTAGGCCCGGTTTCACGATAGCGTTGAAATTTAGTCTTACATTTTTTCATACAACGGCTGAAGATGTAACATTATTTTCTCCAAAACACCACGCAGAGAGAATGTTCGATAAGTGCATCGATACTGATAGGATCGAAAGAAAGGGAGTGCTGCTCTCTACATTTACATCTTACCTTAAAGTTAAAAATACTGACAAAATACTCCAAATAATGATGCATCTTATTCTAATCACTGATTTTGGCACGTTGCGCACATGTTAGGCTACACCATGAAATGTATTGAGACAAATTAGACAGCCTACAAGTAGCAGAAAATAACTAAATTGATTGAACATTAAATGTAGTTCAATATGATTGAAATAGGCCTACAGCCTAAACAGTTTATATTTTAATGCAGTCATCTTGGTTTTCATTTGAAGCTTCTTTTTATATGTTGCTTCTTTGTATCAATTGGAAAGGCATATCAACTTTGTATTTGTAGTCAACTTTGTTCTGAAGTTATCATGGGTCACAGAGACGGATAAAACCATGTGTTTATGTTTAGCGGAGATTTGTGTATGAAGTGACGCAGGTGGGCAAAAAAGCATCTGACACACTTAGCTGGTCTCAGGCAGTTGTTAGATTCTGACCATTTTCAAGTGCAACGTCAGTAACGATGGTTTTGGGAAACTGCTCAGAGATTTTAAATATTGCTTCTACGAAGGTTCCAACAATGAACTTTAGCCTTAAGATGTTTTTTGGAAACCGGGCCCTGCTCTGTCGTCTACCATTTGAAGACTATGCTCGTAAATGTCATGCTATTTGTATTTGAGCAATATGATTGGCTGTTCATTCAAGCACAACCATGCTCCCATCAGTCAACTTCTCGAGCAGTACATGAGTTGATGCCTTCAAACCACACACGCGAGCTGTCCAGAGCAAAGATAAATGCCCATTAATCTATTTGCTGAGCTTTTTTATTTTAGGGAAAGGGATTTACAAAAGTAAACCTTCAATAGTGAACATATCAGCAATATGCTGGCTACTGTTGATAGTCTGCAAAGAAAGCTACAAAAAGACACCTAGCATTCATCTTGGTTAGCCTACTGTATTCATGTCTTTCTTTTGGGGGCTGCGTCCTATTTTAAAATCTTCTCAAAATGACAATTAATATAATGCAATTCTAAAGAATAGAGTAATGACTTGCATTGCTCAATTATATTACACCGCTTTGTAATACATATCATAATAACCAGATGTAGCCTATTAATACTGTCCTACCAAGCAGAAGGGCTGTAACTGCTCATTGAGTGTAACTGAGAGAAATGGATGTAAAGTTTATATTGTTCAGCCAACTGACCTTGGACCCTAGACGACAGTTACTGCTAGGGTTGCAAAATTCAGTGAACTTTCAATTAATTCACTGGTTTTCCAGAAATCCTCGTTGTAGGATTCCTGATTTCCTGCCTATTCCCTCCTGATTCCAGGAATCAGAGCCTAACTGGCATATATAAGCAGTGTGAGTTTCAAATTCACCTTTTTTAAATAATAAAATCATTACATGCATAATTGCATTTGTGGGTTTTCCTGCTAATGGAACATTTGCGCTTATAGCCTACTGCCGTGTGCACATTGCTGCACTTATAATGTGAAGAAATAGCCTAATAGTGTATCAACATTATAAGCTAAACGCTCTGATCTGTTGCGTCAGGCTCATCGCTTAAAACAGTTTTTTTGATGCTAGTGGTTGTATTAATTTGGGATCTATCGCATCCCACAGCTGTCCCAGAACAATATTAATTTTTTGCACAAAATAGAATAGGTCAACTTTTAACATAAGCCAGTGCTTTTGCTCTTCGTTAAGCCAACTCATCATTATGCACCTCGGAATTGGATAAGGACGTGCGCATCCCTGATGTATGTCTTCACTTGTAGCCTGTGAGAAAGACCCGATCATGTGACTGAGGGCCATGTGAGTGAGAGGTGCTTCGGCACGCAGTGGGGAAAAAGGAATTATTATATTTAGTACAACGGTCACTGGCCGCAAAAGGCATGTATTTTTGGGTGGATTATGGCGACACAAAGGGGATGCAGCCGGGAAATTCGAGACAAGTGCTTGTCAAATTGTGAATGAGAGACTGAAGTGTGTACAGCCTGCGCAATAAACGAAGCAGAGCTCATGCCTTTCATGCATCTTTTTTCAAATCCTCATTAGTCAAATCATGCAGCCTTAGCATGTATTAAAAATCAAATCATAAAGCCCAACATTTGTATCACAACTAAATTTACATAAATAACTCTAAATTAAGCATATAGGAGTACCTGTTTGTTAACCGCTCAACACAGAATAGCTGCACGTGCGCACTCCCTCAAATCGTTTGTAGAAAATATCCTTTCTATTTTATTCAGCTATGTTAAATTGTATTCATATTATAATATAAAATAATGCGATGGAATTCTAAGCAAATCTTGTCTGCTAAATGAACTATTGTAGCCCACAGCCATATGGCATAGCCAGATCAGCGCCTAACAAGGTTAATGCAGAGTATGCTATTCTGTTTTTCTGAAATGGACTCATTTATTGTGATGGTGTAGGCTATATTACATGGATTTATTAGACTTTTTAAAATGTAATGTACCAAAGGTCTGAATCAGTGTTTTGTATGCTATTGCGTGGAAGGTAGGAGTTGCTAAATGTGTTTATGTTAATTAACGGTCTATTACCGTGAGGCCGGAAGTTATTTGCTTGACAATCACTGGCTGACAAATTTGAATGACCTCCACAGCCCTACGCATGACCCCAATACATGTAGGAACTAAACCATGTCCGGGCCTGTAAACAATCCTGTTCGGGACAGTATATTTTTGGCCAGTGAGTAAAAAAGTGAACTTTTGGACCCTGCCGTGTTTCCTATGCAGTCACAGAGTGATGGCGAATAGGTTATTTTCCTGTGCTTTGATTGACAAACAGCAAGCTTGACTACATTATAAAATGAACTGACTGAATAAAGTAAATCTCTTATATACCTTTGCTATTCATAAATCACACAACGTAGTTATGTCCAGGGTATCGCATCGAGACAAGTAAGCTAAAGATCTTGTTTGTATTTTTGATATGAAGTCCATCAGGACTTGCCAGACAGTGACGTTGAAGTGAGTGACTTGTCAGTAGTCTAGCGAATTGCATTAGTAAGAGAGCTGTACATTTGGCTCCCCAAAGCAAAAACTGGTTTTTAGAAAGTTTTGCAAATGTGTGTGTATATAAATAAGGATTACATTTACATAAGTATTCAGACCCTTTACTCAGTACTTTCGTTGAAGCACCTTTGGCAGTGATTACAGCCTACGGCAGGTGGCCTGGAGGAGCGTTGGGTCAGTAACCAAAAGATTGCTGAATCGAATCCCTGAGCTGACAAGGTAAGAAGAATCTGTCGTTCTGCCCCTGAACAAGGCAGTTAACCTACTGTTCCCCAGGCGCCGAAGACGTGGATGTTAAGGCAGCCCCCCGCACCTCTCTGAGGGGTTGGGTTAAATGCGGACGACACATTTCAGTTGAATGCATTGTTGTACAACTGACTAGTATCCCCCCTTTCCCTTGAGTCTTCTTGGGTGTGACGCTACAAGCTTGTCACACCTGTATTTGCGGAGTCCGGGCTCTGGCTGGGCCACTCAAGGACATTCAGAGACCACTCCTGTGTTGTCTTGGCTGTGTTGTCCTGAGCTCTCTGGAGCAGGTTTTCATCAAGGATCTCTCTGTACTGTGCTCCGTTCATCTTTCCATCGATCCAGACTAGTCTCCCAGTCCCAGCTGCTGAAAAACATCCCCACAGCATGATGCTTCCACCACCATGCTTCACTGTATGGATGGTGCCAGGTTTCCTCCAGACGTGACGCTTAGCATTCAGGCCAAAGAGTTCAATCTTGGTTTCATCAGACCAGAGGATCTTGTTTCACATGCTCTTGAGAGTCCTTCAGGTGCCTTTTGGCGTACTCCAAGTGGGCTGTCATGTGCCTTTTACTGAGGAGTGGCTTCCCTCTGGCCACTACCATAAAGGCCTGTTTTGGTGGTGTGCTGCAGAGAGGGTTCTTCTTCTGGAAGGTTCTCCCATATCTACAGAGGAACTCTAGAGCTCTGTCAGAGTGACCATCGGGTTCTTGGTCTCCTCCCTGACCAAGGCCCTTCTCCCCCGATTGCTCAGTTTGGCCAGCTCTAGGAAGAGTGTTGGTGGTTCCAAACTTCTTCCATTTAAGAATGATGGAGGCCACTGTTCTTGGGGAGCTTCAATGCTGCAGAATTTTTTTGCTACACAATCCGGTCTCTGAGCTCTACGGACAATTCTTTTGAGCTTATTGCTTGGCTTTTGCTTTGACATGCACTGTCAACTGTGGGACCTTTTTATATAGACTGGTGTATGTCTTTCCAAATAATGTCCAATCAATTTAATTTACCAGAGGTGGAATCAAGTTGTAGAAACATCTCAAGGATGATCAATGTTAACAGGATGCACCTGAGCTCAATTTCAAGTCTCATATCAAAGGGTCTGAATAGTTATGTAAATAAGGTATTTCTGTTTTTATTTTTAAAATATTTTCTACAATTTCTAAACCTTTTTTCGCTTTGTAATTATGGGGTATTGTTTGTGTGTCGATTTGAGGGGAAAAACAATAATACATTTTTAGAAGGCTGTAACTTAACAAAATGTGGAAAAGTGAAAGGGTCTGAATACTTTCCAAATGCAGTCTAGATTAAAAGGAAGCTTAAAGCCTGACTCTTACAGGTTTCTTTAAAGGCCCAGTGCAGCCAAAACAAATGTTCCTTTTTCTATCATATTGTAAAACGGCAGATGAAACAACACTGTAAAAGTGTGATTCATTTTTATCAGTGTTATTTCCTTATAGTTGCTGGTTGGTACATTCTAATGCTAGATAGTATTTTCAGAGGCCACCAAAATAGAGCTTGTTCGGTCAAAAAAACGTAACACCCCCAACCCGGTGGAGCCTGGCTGGCTACTTTTTCTATTTAGCTGGCTACTCCGTGTGCTTGTGGAAAACACTGCAATTGAATTTTCATTCAAGTTAAATCTTATCTTAGAATAGTTTCAACAGGGTGCTCATGTTAGCCTGTTGTTTTGACACTAATAGCGGCTCTAAATCTGACCGTCACTAATCTTTCTCCCCCTTTCTCTCTAGATCTTGAATGAGTAAAGAGGATTCTAAAGCACAGCTATGCAGACGATCAAGTGTGTTGTGGTGGGGGATGGAGCTGTGGGTAAAACCTGTTTGCTCATCTCCTACACCACAAACAAGTTCCCCTCTGAATACGTACCCACGGTAAGTACCTTATGTTGACACACAAACATTCACACGCACACTGACACTCACTCACTGTCTCCCCCCCCCACTCTCGCTCCCCCTCTCTTTTGCAGGTGTTTGACAACTATGCTGTAACTGTAATGATAGGAGGGGAGCCCTACACCCTGGGCTTGTTTGACACTGCAGGTACAGTATGCTCGTCTTCAGTGCCCTGTCTCATTGTGTGTGTTGTATTGTGCTGATGACTAAGGTTAGCTTGGTTCACTAAGCAGTAAAGGGACTGGTATTGTTAATAGAAACAGCCTCCCTTCAGCTGCATTGCACACGTGTGTCTTTGCTATTTTAGACTGGGCTGTGTCCTGGTTTCTGTACAGTGGAGAGTTTTGGCTCTGCCTCAGTTTGCTCAGAGACGCACCCTGCTTTCTCTGGACAGCCTGAATGCTGATGCTAAAGTCCCTGTGTGTGTGTGTGCGTATTTGATTTGGTGTCTGCATGGAAGTGCTTGTGTACCTAACAAAAGTTTTAACCCATGTTGCGTTCCAGGTTTGTGTAAAGTTGTGTGTTTTCTCTCCAGGTCAGGAGGACTACGACAGATTACGGCCTCTGAGTTATCCCCAGACAGATGTCTTCCTCGTCTGTTTCTCCGTCGTATCCCCCTCTTCCTTCGAAAACGTCAAAGAAAAGGTGGGTCTCTTCTCCTCCTCTTCTTCCCATCTCCTCCGGCCTCTCTTCTAGCCTCTCCTCCTCCTCATATCACTCACACACTCTCTAACCCGTGTGTGTTTCAGTGGGTACCAGAGATCACCCATCACTGTCCAAAGACCCCGTTCCTGTTGGTGGGGACTCAGATAGATCTGCGAGACGACCCGTCCACCATAGAAAAGCTGGCCAAAAACAAGCAGAAGCCCATAGCTCCTGAGACAGCAGAGAAACTGGCCAGAGACCTCAAGGCCGTCAAATACGTGGAGTGTTCAGCTCTCACGCAGGTAAGACCTCAGACTCACATGCAAACCCACACACACAATCCCCACACAGCTACGAGCAGAGTGAGAGAGACACGTACGTAACACGCCCCAGCCTAGCACTTCCAAGTCACTTCCACATATATATACTGGGGGCCAAAAGTTTGGAATATTACTCATTCAAGGGTTTTCCTTTATTTGAACTATTTTTTTACATTGTAGAATAAAAGTGAAGACATCAAAACTATGACATAACACAGGACTCACTGATAAAAATTAGAATTTTACATGCTTTGTAAGTGGGAAACACTGCCGATTTTGCAGGTTATCAAATACTTGTTCTCCCCACTGTGTGTGTGTGTGTGTATACACACACACATACATATATATACACACACACACACACACATATGTGTGTGTGTATATACACACACACACACACACACACACATATGTGTGTGTGTATATACACACACACACACACACACACATATATATATATATATATATATATATATATATATATATATATATATATATATATATATATATATATATATATATATATATATATATATATATATATATATATATATACATACATATACAGCGGGTGAAATAAGTATTGAACACGTCACCATTTTTCTCAGTAAATATATTTCCAAAGGTGCTATTGACATGACATTCTCACCAGGTGTTGGTAACAACCCAAGTAATCCATACATACAAAGAAACCAAAACAAATAAGTTCAGAAATTAGGTTATGTGTAATAATGTGAAATGACACAGGGAAAAAGTATTGAACACACTTACTGATATTTATTTAATACTTTGTACAAAAGCCTTTGTTGGTAATGACAGCTTCAAGACGCCTCCTGTATGGAGAAACTAGTCGCATGCATTGCTCTGGTGTGATTTTGGCCCATTCTTCCACACAAACAGTCTTCAAATCTTGAAGGTTCCGTGGGCCTCTTCTATGAATCTTGATCTTCAGTTCATTCCATAGATTTTCAATGGGATTTAAGTCAGGTGATTGGCTGGGCCATTCTAGCTTTATTTTCTTTCTTTGAAACCAATTGAGAGTTTCCTTGGCTGTGTGTTTGGGATCACCCTCATTTCATCTTCATCATCCTGGTAGATGGCAGCAGATTTTTGTCAAGAATGTCTCGGTAAATTTGCTCGTTCATCCTTCCTTCAATTATGTGAAATTTGCCAGTACCATTTGCTGAAAAGCAGCCCCACGCCATGATATTCCCACCTCCAAACTTCACTGTTGGTATGGTGTTTTTAGGGTGATGTGCAGTGCCATTTCTCCTCCAAACATGGTGTGTATTATGACATCCAAACAGTTCAATTTTGCTCTCATCTGACCACACTATATTCTCCCAGTATTTCACTGGCTTTTCCAAATGTTGTGCAGCAAACTTTAAACGAGCTTCAACATGCTTTTTTTATGATGAGTCTTGCGTGGTGAGCGTGCATACAGGCCATGGCGGTGGAGTGCATTACTTACTGTTTTCTTTGAGACAACAGTACCTGCTAATTGCAGGTCTTTTTGAAGCTCTCCACAAGTGGTCCTTGGCTCTTGGACAACTCTTCTGATTATTCTTTTCACTCCTCTGTCATAAAGCACCTGGTCGAGGCAAATTTATGGTGAAATGATTGTCTTTCCACTTCCGTATTTTGGCCTTAACAATGCTCACTGGAACATTCAGAAGCTTAGAAATGAGCCTATAACCAATGCCATCATTATGTTTTTCAACAATTAGGTTACGAAGGTCTTGAGACAGCTCTTTGCTTTTACCCATCATGAGATGTGTCTTGTGTGACACCTTGGCAATGAGACCTTTTTGTAGGCCATCAGTTGGGACTGAACCAGCTGATATTAATTTGCACTGACAGGGGGCTGGATTGCTTTTTAATTACTGATAGTTTTCAGCTGTTGTCTTGGCTTTCCATGCCTTTTTGCACCTCCATTTCTTCATGTGTTCAATACTTTTTCCCTGTGTCATTTCACATTATTACACATAACTTAATTTCTGAACTTATTTGTTTTGGTTTCTTTGTATGTATGGATTACTTGGGTTGTTACCAACATCTGGTGAACATTTCATGTCAATAGCACCTTTGGAAATATATTTACTGAGAAAAATGGTGACGTGTTCAATACTTATTTCACCCGCTGTATATATATATATATATATATATATATATATATATATATATATATATATATATATATATATATATATATATACACACACACACACAGTCTTCACCTTGGTAAGAAAGCCTGAGACACTCGCACACACGTCTTCACTCAATCTTGAAATCACACAGGCCACCTGCAGGTAAGTGTTCTCTCTGCTCAGCTGAATAGATGCCCTATCTGGTAAATGCTTCATATCATCTGTCACGGCTCAAAGAAACATGAAAGTGGAAGAGACTGCGTTTATTTTTACACTCAAAGTTCTACATTTCCACCAGCTTTTGGTACGTGGGTCTACTTGAGCTGCACCAAAGACAAACGTAGAACTCTTGGCAGTCAAACAAAGTGTATTGGCAAGCAGTCTATTATATTAACGGGCTGTCCTTTAGATAGAAAAATATAGTCCTCATTATCACCCTGTTGAGCTTATTAGAGATGATGTCCATTTCTAAGATGGAAAGAGAAGGAGTAAAGCTATTACCTCATATCATACAGCCATTTTGTGTCTGATGGTTTTACTCAGTGGGAGTTGGTCTGTACTGTGGCTGGAAACAATTGGCCCTAGTGGATGTGAGCTGTGTCCCTGTTTAGTTTAGGTCCCCGGCTCCCTCCCCATCTTGTCTCTTCCTCTCCTACGCTGGCCTGGCGTCTTGTCGCCTTCCTTCCTCTCTAGACCGGCTTCCACTCGTGTAACAGATGCTGATACAATATCCTGTTTCCTGTGTGACTGACTGGCTCCCCAGTAGGCAGAATAGAAGTTGCCCCTAACAACTAGACCTGGGTCAGATGTTTTATCCACATGGTGAAAGTTGAAACGGGGGTAGGGTAATCTGACCCCAGATCTGGCGGTCAGGGAAACTCTTATCTCAAGCTCATCAGCTCCTATTTCGCAGGGTGCTCTCTAGTCTCCTAATGCTCTGTCCTTAGATTTTCTACATGATGTTGCCTTCTCTCTCTACCCCCCTCATCTGTATTTTGCCCTTTCAATTTCTTCTTGCCTCTACTGCTATCTCTCCTCCACTGACTCTTTCGCTGATCTCTTCTTGTCTCTGCTCATCTTCCCCCTCTTTCTCTGTTTGCTGTGCTAACTGTCATTTTCTCCCCTCCCCTTTGTCATTATAGCGAGGGCTGAAGAATGTATTTGATGAAGCTATCCTAGCCGCCCTAGAGCCACCAGAGACGCAAAGAAAGAGGAAGTGCTGTATATTCTAAAGTCTCCTCCCCTCCTCCTTTCTCTCCAATTGTCTGCTGCTTACTTTTAGTTTAAACATGTTGCTTTACCCAACCAACCCAGCACCTCTTAAAGCAATCCCTTGTATCCACTCCCCCTTTATGACCGTGATACTTTCTATTGTGTGCCATGGCTCTTCCTTCCCTCCCCTTTTACTTGTCGTCACTGTGCCTGAAGGACTGAGTTTTGGTTTGGTTAATCCCGTCACTTATCCTCCGTGGGCAAATCTCAAATGACATCCTGTTACCCATGGAGTAGCCAAAGTAGTGTACTTTGTGGGAATTGGGATGTGATTTGAGACACAGCCCATGTCTCTCCTCCTTTGGTTAATGTTTCTCCTCCTCCTCCCCATGTTATGGTATTTTGTGGACAGTCCAGAGCTAAGGGAGTGTCTTATTGACTTTGCTCCACAGCATTGTGATTTAAGCACCCGTTCAACGAGCTTCTACCATGATTCCTAATGTTCATGTATTTTTTTGTACTACTACTACTGCTGATGTATGACAAGACTGCGGTCCGACCATCATTTACATTTAGGGCTGTCAAGTGTCAAGAGCGACATGCAGAGAATTTGGCCAACACGGTTTCAACCAAAAAGCATTGCAACAATGTTCTTTGATATCACGGCAGCCATGTTGGAACCTTTTTGGCAGTACTGACCGATGACAGGCCGTGTATGTAAAAAAAAAAATGAAAATAAAAACTTTCAAAGGCAACCATTAGAGCTAGAACCCAAATAGTAGGGCTTTAACGGTACACGTATTCGTACCGAACCGTTTGGCACAGGAACCTCGGTTCGGTCCGCACTGAACCAGAATTAATACATTAAGTATATTTACAAAATTAAACACTAGGCCTATAGGCTATGCGGCGTTGTAGGCATATTCCTCTTTGAGGAGGTACAAGCGGTAGGCCACTAACTGAAAGGTTGCTGGTTAGAATCTCCGAGCTAACAAGGTAAAAATCTGTCGTTCTGCCCCTGAGCAAGGCAGTTACCCCACTGTTTTCCGGACGCCGAAGACGTGGATTAAGGCAGCCCTCCGCACCTCTGGTTCGGAGGGGTTGGGTTAAATGCTGAAGACACATTTCAGTTGAATGCATTGTTGTACAACTGTCTAGGTATCTACCTTTCCCTTAAGTAAATCTGAGCTGAATTATTTGTTCTTTCTTCCATTATATCAACTAAAGCTTATGCACACGTTGTAATTCAAATCTTAATTGACACATTTCAAACTGTCCTTTTGTGAGGCACAGACTGGAACTAATTGGGTACGATGGCGAGTGGTGTGGTCGATGAAACAGAATTGCAGGATCCTCCATCGTTTAAGCATTTTGGCTTCCCAGTAGATTACAACTGCTATGGACAGAAAATGTTAACAGTATGTCGCCACGCTCAACAAGAATAGCCTATGCAGTTTCCAACACCAGATGGAAACACAAAGAAACAACATAATCTCCTTTCTGCATTCAAGCAGTCCTTGGCATCTGATTTTGACCAGCCCAAAGAAATTACAAGCGCAATAGGTAGGCTTTTTTTTAATATATTTTTTAGAGTCTTTGGTTTATAGCCATGTATTGTGCGCCCATTCTCTGCGGTTGAGAATAGGGGGTTTCTGCACCTCATGAAAGTACTGAGACACGTTACCAACTTCCCTCTTGCACCCATTTCAGCAAACTGATAGTACCCGCTCTATATAAGCAAGCCAAAGTTTTTAATGAATTGGCCAATGCACCCTGAGTTGCGCTTACTTAAGACAGCCCATCAAGTTACTCCGGAGTGGGAGATGTACTGCGCTACAGACACGCCCCCTTTATGAGTAAGTGTCATGGTGTGTTCATAACCAAGTGAGAATTTAACACATACTTGAACTGCCCTCAAACTGGTAATTACTAGTGGGAAACTCGTCTATCATCCTGAGCACCCACTTCTCCCACATGGTGACTTCGGACGTCACCTACTATGGAAATGTCCTCTAACCGCATTTTCGGCAGTTAAAATGCATTATTTATAAAATGCAATCTATTAATGTTTTTTTTTTTTCAACTCTAATTTGTTTACAAGCGTGATAGCTGTACTTTTAGTTTATGGTTGACACAGCTTATTGGCCATAAGCCAATCAGCGTTTCTCAACATATCAAATCGCATGAATGTGTCTAACTTGTATTTACGACTTCACAACTGGTAAATTCCCACCTTCCACATTGTTACAAACGCAGCATCGGAGTGGAAAATTGAGACGCCCAACAAAACAATCCAGTCACAACAAACAATGGAACATTGTGATTGCTGAACGTTGTGAATGGCATTTAATTTTCCCGCTGTACCGCAACCAAACCCTGACCCCCAAAACCGCAATATGTACCGAACCATGGGTTTGGTGAACCGTTACACCCCTACCAAATATTCATCCTGAATGTAATCCTCAGAGGCAGCACCATGGTGTCCAGCTCTTAAATTGGCCAAACTCTCTCTATGTACCACTCTGTAATGTGCCATTCGCTGCAGTTCATATCTAAAAAGAGAACATAATCGTGTGAAATTATTTGTGTAATTAATTAATAAAGGAGAACTGAAATTTCTATACTTTTTCTCTGCCTCTCTTTTCCTCTATCTACAGGGACAGCTGGTCGTATTGCTACATAGCCTCCTAGACCAATTTTAATTGTTTGTTCCATATATAGAGCCTGATCTCTGGGTAAAACATGTCTTGACATAAGTTGTTTCTACAGGGTTCCTAGAGTTTCTTTCTTTAAACAGAGGGATGCAGGGGTTTCCTACTCTGCTCATGGAGCTGTTTTGTACCACTCTCCCCTCACATGACATGGCCTGAGGCAATCCTTCCTAGCCTAAGCTGCTCCACCAACAAACAACAATGAGAGCAGAAACATGCTGCTGGGACTAATTACATGTTAATCAGCAAAAGCAATGGGAAGTTCCAGCTAACAGTAGGCTCTTTAGTGATCTGATGAAACCTGTTTGTCTCAATGTTTTATATTTGAGTAGTCTGGCTTGGTGTAGTTTAATTTGACTTCTCTTGCACGCTGTGTGTGTCTGTGTCTCTGAGCCCATGTTCTCTCGTACCTCCACTTTCTTGTTTGCCCGGCCTTTGTTTTGAATGTTCCTCACTTTGATATAAACGAATGCAGGTTGATTATATCCCCGGCTGCTCTTGACTTAATTTTCATCTCTGTCTGTGAAGATGAAGTAGTATACAGTTGTTAATTTAACCCTTTGTTGTCCTGTATTCATGCTATTGTTTTTCCCTTTTCATTGAGCCTGTGTGTGTGTGTGTGTGTGTGTGTGTGTGTGTGTGTGTGTGTGTGTGTGTCTGTTGCCCCTTCATGGATCATGCCATTCTTTATTTTCGTTATTTAGCAGACGCTCTTATCCAACAAACGCTCTTATTGTGTATGTTGCCCCTTCATGGGTCTTGTGTGTTTGTATCCACAGAAAGGCCTAAAGAATGTGTTTGATGAGGCGATACTGGCTGCGCTGGAGCCTCCTGAGCCCAAGAAGAAACGCAAATGTGTGCTGCTATGAATGACCCCACCCCTCACACACATGTACACACACCCTCCCCCTTCACACACACCCTCCTCTCAACCCTCCCCATACCCTCCCTTGCTCTGCTAAGGCTGATTGACAGCCATTTACTCAGAAGTATAGAAACAAACAAAACGAGTTTTCGATTAGATTGCAATAAACCAGCGGACCGACAGATGGAGAGACAGAAGAGAACCTAACCCAGCTTGTTACCTTGACTACCATGGCCACACTCCCATTCCAGTTAAAACATGAAGTCAGAGCCTTTAGATGTGTGAGAGAGAGACAACCGAGTCCTGCGTAATCAGTGCATCGCAGTAGGGTAAAGTGTATTCCTCGCCTCATCAATATGATGGATGCCCACTGGGCATTGACTTTCAACATCTGTGAAGATGAAAGGGAAGGAGACAAGAGGCATTAACTATAGACTATTGAGATTCAGCCCTGCACTCAAGTGAAGGCCAAGACCATGTCACTTTTTACTCCAAGGGGTTTGAACCATGCCGGTGTTTAAATAAGGGGCGAGATACAGGTGGAATAGGCTCTCATAAGTGTCATAATCTTTCATTTGTGATTCAGGAAATCAGGCTCATTTCAACTTTGACTTTTTAACTCTCTTTGACAGCTTGCCCTGTCAGTGATGTCGATTGGCTCTTAGTCACCCAGCTTCTTTGCAGCCATTGGCCAGTTAGCAGTTCTGATAGACCTACGCTCTACCCCCAAATGAAATGGCTGCCTGAGTGACAGCTAGTCACGCTGCTGCATTATTAAGCCCCACCCCTATTGATGAGCACGTCAAGCGCCCACTCCACCTCCAAAACCGCCTGAAGAAGTGCTGAAAGTAGCCATTTTTCTTGTTTTCTTTGCCAACATCTTCCCTCCACATGACAGAACAGAAGTCAAACTTTTATGATCAATCTCAAAACTTAAGGCACTTTTGTAGATCTTAATAAACTGTATAGGGAAACATTCTATTACCATATTGCTTATACCTATCCAATCTTTTCAGAACTGTACTGTAGGAGTGGTCGGGGTAAATTAGTCTGGCATTACAGGCGATTTAACCTAATGGCATCCCGTAGCAATGGGTATTGATGCAGGAATTGGTCTTTTGAAGCAGGGAACATAAACAGTGTTTGCAGAACAAGTGGTGTGTCTTTAATGCGTTGCTAAGGACCAAGGGAGTGGTAGCCGAACATTGTCATAACGTTCTGGTAACCATAGAACTAGAATTAGTAGAGCTGACATTCCCTGTTCAAAGCAACGTTCTGTAGTAGGTACACTGGCGGCCATATATTATGTCCCTTTTGGATTGTTAATTAATTGATGCTTATCGCATCAGAATTCTGTGCCGCATCAGAATTCTGTGCCTTTCTCAGTGTTCCATACTGTCATGCTGCAATGGCATGGTGCCGCTATGCTACTGTATGTGTACCTATACAAATAATCTGTGGTCTGAGGGATTGTCTGTTCTATTACTTTTAATTCTATTGTGTTAACGTTGTCAATGTTGAACCTGGTGGTGATGCATGTAGATGAGCCCCTGGTCTCTGAGATGATTGGTTAACAGATTTAATAATAATGTAAGCTGGCACACGTCGATATAGGCTCCAGATATTTTTACCAAAATGTGTTTTTATTTAATTTTCAGTTGTGCGGTTTTTGATTTTATAAAATTATTACTTCCCCTCCTTTTACATTTTAGAGGCTGGAACTCCGCTGAACTCTGACCCACCAGATAGAAACACTCATTGGTGGAGTGAATTTGAACCTCCTATTTTTTTTATTTAACCTTTATTTAAAGAGGCAAGTCAGTTAAGAACACATTCTTATTTACAATGACGGTCTACCTACAGAGTCAGCCCCTGGAGCAAATTAGGGTTAAGTGCCTTGCTCAAGGACACATCGGCAGGTTTTTCACCTTGTCGGCTCGGGTATTCGAACCAGCAACCTTTCGGTTACTGGCCCAACGCTCTAACTGCTAGGCTACCTGCCTGCTCCAATGACAGAAGAATGTGTCAAACCTGGATCGTGATTGGTTGATTTTACTGGTGCTTCAGAGTTGGGTTGACATCCAGCCCAAGTCATTTATTGTTATTGTTGTTATTATTATAACCTGTCGTTGTTTTGGTGCAAAACCAAATGCTTTTGTCTGACGTCTGTTCTTTGTATATGCATTCTTTAAAAAAATATTAAACTTATACCTTAATTGCCTTTACTCCTTTTTTCCTTGGCTATTCTTATTTATCAGGCAGTTTACAGAAAACAAGGTGGTGCTTAAGGGACAAATGGCTGCAAATACCCATTACTGCGCTGTGTGGTTTGCATAGTAAAAGTATACTACCCTCATATCACAGTCCAACCATGTTGTAGGAGATATCAATTCACTTTTGGAGGCAAATGGAAGCACATTTAAAAGTATTACTTTATTAAAAATATATAACTGAATTGGTGTCACTACTTTACAGTTTGGCTGAGTGCAGGAGGTAAATGTGTGAGGCATGTCAACACATCTCTGGTGGAGTGACTGATCTACCACAGCACGTGACCAGGCAACTTTCACCATGGATACTAGATAGAAGAAAGGACGTTTATTGGTCGCATACACATATTTAGCAGATGTTATTGCAGGTGTAGCGAAGTGCTAGTGTTTCTAGCTTCAACAGTGCAGTAGTATCTAACAATTCACAACAATGCAGACGGATAGGGAGAGATTGAATATGTCCGTAAACACTCCAGCCAGCTGGTCTGCACATGCTCTAAAGAGGCAGTCTCAAGGACCGTGGATGTTGATAAAATAGCTTAAGTCCACTGATCTCTGGCTGCTTTTACAAAGGCAGTCCAATTCTGATCTTGTTGGTGTTCTAATTGGTATTTTGATCAATCACCTCTGATTGGTCAAAGAAATATCAGAATTTGGCTGCCTGTCTAAATTTCCGCTTCACTTCTGATTGCATGCACCTTGGTTGGAGAGCAAGGTAGCAGCTGTGTTCCCTTCCTTTAACCACCAGGGAGCGCTGTTTGATCACAAGTAACATACTGCTGCCATCTGCTGGAGAAGGACACATCCAAATGAATAACTGACTTATCTTCTTTCTATTATGGATCCATACGTCTAATACATTGAAATAATTTTCTGAAAGATTTAAGTATCAGGTTCTATAATCTTGGTGGTTTATGGTGATACACACACTCTCATTCAGACATGCACACGGATCATCTGACCCTCAGGGGGATTGAAATATGCCACCTACACACCTCCACCCTTGTGAGGCCTTCACACATTCCGTGCGTTTCTGGAGTGCTGTCTGTCGGCACCTTCTTATGCTAAAGAACTGCTGAGCCACATTACTTATCCCACAGGCTGAACTAAGGGACTTCCTATGTGTGTGTGTGTGTGTGTGTGTGTGTTCGCTAGGGGTAACTACTTGCAGAAGAGAGATTCAGTTAACACTGTCACTTTTCAACCGTTTCCATACAAGCACACAGCTTAGTGGGCAAATGGCTGTATACTGGTGATACCAAAACCTGCTGATATGCACACTAGCTTCACATTGCATAGCCAAACTAGAAAATAAGTATTTTCTCTATTACTCTCCTTGATATACTGTGGACTGTTTGCCAGCATAAGTATCATCTACTCTCCAACTCTCCCATAACCCATAAGATCAGAGCTCCATGGGCACCATTACTCCACAGCCGGATTAAAGCTGAGCTGGTGGTCTATCTGAGCCAGGCTCTCTCTCGCTCTCCATGTTGGTGCGGTGTGTGTCTGTAGGGAGTATGTCAATATGTTAGCAGAGAGCTGAGAAACTATCTAAAGAGAAAGAGTGTATTCAGGACTCTGTGTTAATGTAAAGTTGAGTGAAGAGTCCCACTAGACTCCATCACTCCTCCTTATTGACAGACTGGTTTAAGTATCTCCTCTGGGAGAGCCAATGAAGATCAAGCCTGTTTAAATGTCCCCTTAGGGACAGCCTATCACTATCGAGTATGTTTAAACATCTAATCTGGGACAACCAATCATAGCTGGGAAATAACTGAGGAAGCACAAAAGGAACCCTTCAACCTGGGACATATACACTTTATATACAAAAGTATGTAGACACCGCTTCAAATTAGTGGATTCAGCTATTGCAGCCACAGCCGTTGTTGGCAGGTGTATAAAATTGAGCACACAGTAACACAATCTCCATAGACAAACATTGGCAGTAGAATGGCCATACTGAAGAGCTCAGTGACTTTCAACATGGCACCGTCATAGGATGCCACCTTTCCAACAAGTCAGTTCGTCAAATTTCTGCCGTTAGAGCTGCCCAGTTCAAGTGCTGTTATTGTGAAGTGGAAATGTCTAGGAGCAACAACGGCTCAGCCGCAAAGTGGTAGGCCACACAAGCTCACAGAACGGGACCACCGAGTGCTGAAGCGCGTAGCGCGTAACAATCGTCTGTTCTTGGATGCAACACTCACTACCGTGTTCCAAACTGCCTCTGGAAGCAACGTCAGCACAATAACTGTTTGTTGGGACCTTCATGAAATGGGTTTCCATGGCCGAGCAGCCGCACACAAGCCTGAGATCACCATGCGAATTGCCAAGCGTCGGCTAAAGTGGTGTAAAGCTCGCTGACATGGGACTCGCCGCCATTTGACGGATGCCAGGAGAACGCTACCTGCCTAAATGAATAGTGTCAACTGTAAAGTTTGGTGGAGGAAGAATAATGCTCTGGGGCCATTTTTTCATCGTTCGGGCTAGGCCAATTAGTTCCAGCAAAGGGAAATCTTAACGCTAGAGTTCTGTGTTTCCAACTTTTTGGCAACAGTTTGGGGAAGGCCCTTTCCTGTTTCAGCATGACAATGTCCCCGTGCACAAAGCGAGGTCCATACAGAAATGGTTTGTCGGGGGGCCTCCCGAGTGGTGCAGTGGTCTAAGGCACTGCATCGCAGTGCAAGCTGCATTACTAAAGATGCGGGTTCGAGCCCCGTCTGTGTCGCAGCCGGCCGCGACCGGGAGACCCATGAGACGACGCACAATTGGCCCAGCGTCGTCCGGGTTAGGGAGGGTTTGGCCGGCTGGGTTGTCCTTGTCCCATCGTGCTCTAGCATCTCCTGTGGCGGGCCGGGCGCATGCACGTTGACTTAGTCGCCAGGTTTACGGTGGTTCCTCCGACACATTGGTGCGGCTGGCTTCCGGGTTAAGCGTTCAATGTGTCAAGAAGCAGTGCGGCTTGGTGGGTTGTGTTTCGGAGGACGCACGGCTCTCAACCTTCGCCTCTCCCGAGTCCGTACGGGAGTTGTAGCGATTGGACAAGACTGTAACTACCATATGACGAAAATGGGAGAAAAAAAAGAAGAAAAAAAAAAAAGAATAAATGGTTTGTCGAGATCGGTGTGGAAGAACTTGACTTTCCTGCACAGAGCCCTGACCTCAACCCCATCAAACACCTTTTGTACCCCGACTGCGAGCCAGGCCTAATCGCCCAACATCAGTGCCCGACCTCACTAATACGCTTGTGGCTGAATGGAAGCAAGTCCCCTTACCAATGTTCCAACATCTAGTGGAAAGCCTTCCCAGAAGAGTGGAGGCTGTTCTAGCAGCAAAGGGGGGACCAACTCCATATTAATGCCCATCATTTTGGAAGGAGATGTTTGACGAGCAGGTGTCCACATACTTTTGTGTACACACACACACACAGCTGGTGGAGAGCCATGTCCTAGGACATGAATACTGAGAGAAGTGCAGTGCTGAACACTAGAACTGCGTGTGCTATGCAACGTTATATGACCCGAGCGTTTTTTATGATGATCTCCACAGAAGATGACTTATGATGAAAAGCACTGTCAAGGATTTAGCAGTTTATTAAATCACTACAGATGTCTAGGAAACACGTGGGCATTCCAGCTTAACCTTGTGTATGTGACGTGGGACGTTTGTATTCGTTCGCGACTGTGTATTTATCTCTCTGCCTGTCTCTCTCTATTGCATTAATTCACTTTCATTAAACAATTCCATGTCATATCTGAGCCTCCAGGGGTCAGGGTTATTCACTTAGCCATTATGATATTCAACCCTCTATCTCTTCACTGTCTTGCCAGACACTCCTGCAAACAAATGGAAGACAATGTGTTTTTCATCAAGGAATAGCGAGAGGGGGAGATAGAAACATGCGTGTAGGTCTGCTGACTGTGGTGTCTAGGTGCGTGCATTGCCCATGTTGCCATGGTAAAGATGGCCGCAGGGAGGGCAAAGGGAAAGGAAAGATTCAGACTTATGACGCTATAGTTCATCTGGAGTCTGAATTCTTTTACAATCCTTTGCTTGCTTGAAGTAATCACATCTAATAATCTCACTATCTCACAGGTCAGTGACCACCTCATTGAAGGGAGGGAGGGAGGGAGTATTGAAGTATTTGAACAGGGCCAGCATGTCTCTGTAACTGTATATCAATATTTCTGCATATTGGTTCTCTTTGATTTACCTGGTTTTGGGTTTAGGCACCAGGTTGTTGAGTGTATTTCAGGAAAATAAATATACCAAGACAAAACATCCCCACCACACTTGATGTCACACACACATACAGTTCGTCTCCCCTCACCTGCCACACCACAGATAAATTCCCACAGGTGCTAGCACTGTCCAGGTGTGAGGAACATCTCACACGTCTCTCCTCCACCCATATGATGTGTCGACAGACCGTCCTGCCTGAGATGGTCGTCACAAATGTACTGTCCACAGCTGTATGTGTGTACATGTGTGAGAGGGAGAGGGGGAAAGAGAGGTGGTTGTCATGCAGGCCAAGGGGAACCAACACTGAGTCCAAACCCCCATAGATAGATCTACCAGCATTAAGAGAGCTAGTGCAGCTGAACCCATATAAACAGTGCTGGCCAAGCCAACAGCCGGCTGCCCACGTGAACACGGTGCCTGGAACACTCTGGGCCACCACACGCCTGTCACTTTCACTCCCTATCTGATCCATGCTGTTCTCCTTATCAGATTTGTCCACTCCGGGATGAGATGATGTTATCAGTGAGGTCACTCACCATCTGCCACACTGATGCAGTATCTGTCCTCTCCCTCTCTCTTTTCTTCTCCTCTCTTCCTTGCTCTCCTCTCATATCCTGGCTTATTCCCTGAGTTCATGGAAAGAGTGAGGTCAGCAGTACTCTCCCTTTAGAACATCGCTTCCCTAACGTACAGGGGCTGTGACCCATTTAAAGCCCTCTAGAGTTTCTTGAGGACCATCAAATAGACAGAACCATATGTCTAACTAACCCAACAGGGACTCGTTACAATCCCAAATCCATGGTCTACAATGATCAGTCAATTTGTCTATGCAGCCTCGGCCTCAGACTTTCTCCTGTTTATCATAGCAATGTGTGTGTGCATCCAGAGGGGTTTACCAGGTTAGGCCAGGAATGCAGGCTCTAAGATGCTGTGGTTCACATATCTACATCACATCCCATATGCCTCATGGCAGGAGCTAGGTGGAGCTATTGCTTATACATACATGGATAGATCAGTGAACTTGTTGGTCCAGACAAGTGTAGCCTTCTCTCTAAATGGAATTAGTATGTCTCTCTGCCTGTGGGTCTAGTACAGGCTGCTCTCTGTGAGGAGAACTAGGTCATAGCGGCAGCTGTAGGCCTCAGGCTGTAGAGGGGGACATCCTAACCCAGCCTTAGCCTCAGAGGGTACAGTACAACACAGAGCAGACTACAGGGAACATTAGAGCATTGCTAGGCTACTACCTTCTACGATAGGAAGCGACAATATGGTGGTGTGTTTATTTATATTTGGATGATTTTTATCCATCATTGGTGGCAGACCTGGTCAATTGTATTTTATTTTAATTTATTAGAACATTATTTATGGTTCTTTTAAAGGTACTGTATTATAAATATATAATCAATGGACAATGTTTTCTGGGACTTCTTACATAGTACTTCTGGTGAGAATCCTTACTAAGGCCTCGATTCAATCCGTATCCGTAAATTTAAAGGCAATGTTCCCACGTTCGCGGAGACTGCATTCACAATAAACGCTGCTTATGTCATCTCAATCGGAAATTACCTTTACATTTAAATCACGCTATACCGCGGACCTTTCAGAATATGAATTGAATAGAGCTCTTAGTTTACTACCCAAATAGAATGATTGAACTATATATACAGAGCGAGAGAGCTTGTAAATCTAAAAAACAGTGCTGCTTGCCTGTTTTGCATGTTATATTGGCATTAATATGTATCACATATCAGTTTGCAAACAATGTAAAAAAATATATATAATTGAGTTAATAAAGCCGCATACAAACATGGTGTAAGGCAGCTCCAAAATGCAGGTGTTTCAGCCAAGATCAGTGCTTTTTGTGGTGGTTTGGCGAGCCAGCAGAAAATAGGAGCATTGCGCCGTGATTGGCTCAGTGTTCTGTCACTCATGGGGACCTTACGCAATCACCAAGTTTAAGTCCTTAGTAAGGGTAGACATCCAACATTTCAGCTCTTTGGGTTCTGCCATAGAATTATATTACAAGTGCCCTTCCAAGAAGGCTCAAGGTCATTAGCCACAGAAATTACGTCAAATCACGTTATATGTACAGTAGCTTTGATTGGACTGATCATGTCAACATCTTACTTTCACAATCTTAGCTAGCAGTCATCATCATGAATCAAGTCTACTGGCAAAATTTTGACATTTTAATCCTTGTCATATGAAGAGAAATAATGAAGAGAAATATAGATAAAATGTATCGGTGCTCATCGGCCATTGGACATAAACATTACACAACAATTTGGAGATCGCAAATTCAACAATGAGTGGTTTGTAATGAATCGGTGACAGTGGCTAACTGCAAGCATTGCATCAGCGAAGTAGTGAATAAACAGATCAAACTGGGAAAATAAGTTTTGAACAGTCATTCAACTCGGAATTGTAAATCCGGCATCTTTCTCTTTGATGACAAAATTTGCCCACGACGGACCTCCGCGCCACTTTCCTGTTCATGCACATCACAACAACATGAGTCCAAAAATGTCTTATGCAGCTGCTTCATAAATTATGTAGGATGCCAGAGAGATACTGTATGTATACTGTAGCTAAGAAAGTAATACTAAGTGTATGTTGTGTAGTAAGCTGTTAGTAGCCCATGTGTCTCACCCTAATAATTACGTCTATTTTCACCTCTTAATTTTGCCTACTGTTCTGCCTCGGTGGTGCACAGCTTTCATTGTCTGCTTGTATGCCCCCTTTATTTATCCTACGGTTCTGAAGTGATCACTTTGAAGGAGCAACAGAGTACAGTGGCTGAGATTGGAGTGTAGGTGCATCAGTCAGTTTTGAGGCACTGCCTTGTCTATGCAGTGCCTGGGTGGTGTGATGCAGCTTCCACTTCGTCATTATTGATCCAACAGTGCACTATGGGATATCCAAACACTTTGATATCATTTTTTACCCTTTTCCTAATGTATACATGTGTATTACTTTATCTCTAACTTCCATAGAATGCTGTTTAGTCTTCACTTTCACACCTTTCCTTCAGTTTCACAGTCTGTTCAATGATCATTAAACATAGTTTTTTTTTATCCAGAAAATGTGAGTTATTTAAATGTTTCACAGGTAGAGGCCAATGGTAAGCCAAGTGTGTCCTTGTTAGGGCATTATGTTTAATCTTTGTTAACTGGGAGCTTGCAGAGCAAAGGGGTTGAATACTTATGCAAACAGCATATTTCAGTTTCTTAAATATATGTTCTAACAATAAATCAATGTTCACTTTAAAATAATACATTTCAATTATTTTTCAATAAAATATTACACAGAAGACAATCTCAGTGTATAATTTGTAATTTAGACAAATCTGATAACTTTCAAAGGGGGTTGAATAGTTTTTCAAGACACTAATGTTGTGGTGCAACACCAATGCAGAGTCTGTGAGAAACAGACTCTTGGTAGCTTCTTGACTGCCTGTTCACTCGCTTACCTGGCTGCTGTACATTTTCCCTGGTTCTCATATACTTTTGTATATCCATCTATGGAGAGACATACATTTATTTAGGCCATGCATGCATGTAGCGTTGGCCACTTCAAGTTAATCATGAGAGACTGCAATGTTAGTTGGATGACATTTCAGTCATATTTTGCTAGTCTCTTGGCTAGCTTGTCAAGATCAATGTTTGTGTTGCTGCATAGTTATCAAGCTAGCCATCTAACTTATCCTAGCAAAAGAATTGAGATGTCAGCTAGCTAACTCTATAGCTAATGCTGCATCGCTAAGAAAGAGACAAGACAACAGCAAATGTCTAGGCTGCCACATGGCATAGCTTGTCCATCTTACAATAATCAGCTAAAATATTTGTGTGTGTTTATTTCGCAAGCTTACCACTCGCGACTGAATGCTGCCTTCTGCCGAGCTGCGGTGCCTCTCTGTGTCTCCGAGACTTGTGTAATGGGCGTGTAACGGGGCCTTAACACCGGTCATTGGTCAGTTTTACATGTATGTCTATCACCGCGGCTTCTGTGTGGTCCTAAAGCCTACAAATTAGTTGGCATTACAATTTTTAGGAGGGCTGAAATGAAATAAAGGTCTAAATACGCCAATGGTTTAGTGTTGTGTTGTGTAGTGGCTTTGCTGGCATGCATCAAATCATGTTTTGTGGGGTTTGCCCCACCAAGATTTACATGCTAAAATCGCCACTGTAGGTGTTGCATCCTCGGGGTGTGGGGGGTTCAGCGCTGGGTTGTTGTCAGTCTCTGTGTGTTGCACAACTTGGCGCTCCTCAAACAAAAAAATTGCAACTGTCATCACAAACAAGAACCATCTGTCTCATTTGTGTAACTTGTTTTCTTTTAATATGAGAAGTATGCTGGTGAGATGTGAGTTAGAGAGAAGCCTGGGAGGGCAGGGCTGAGAACTAAAGCCTCCATACTCTCTTCCTCATTCACAGAGCATGGCCTTTGCCTGGTTATACCCCAAACCTCACCTGTTAACCCCTCATACACACACACACAAACACACACACATACTCACACACACATGCACACGGGTGTATGTTCATGTGTATGTGTGTGAAACCTCGGCACAGAGAACAGTTGAAAGAGAAAAGGGCTGTATCCTAGACGTGCATATGTAACATAACCTATACATGCACATCTCCAATTGACTTCAGTCCATAGTTTATGTGACAGGTTGGGTTACATACAGTATGTGTGATTTAGCCCTGAGTGTACAGTAGTATGTATTCTTGTTACTCCTGTCGTTCACACTGCTTAACTCCTAATGTGCCAAAAGGAAACAATCCAGTATAGCAGGTTAAACACCATGGATAGCAAACCTATAACTGTGTAGCTGTAAACTTTCTGGGCTGATCCAATAGATGCTGAAGTGTCCACTCGAGTGCCCAGGTTAGTCACTAGACGGCCATGTTGGAGAGGACCAAACAGCTCAGAGCCCAGGTTAGTCACCTTACGGCCATGCTAGAGAGGACCAGGTGCCCAGGGATTGCCGGCTGCCATATTAAGCCCAGCTGAAAGCCGAAACCTCCCACCTGTAAACTCAGAGCCCTCTCACTGGCCTAGGGTCCATGGTTACGGTATGTCATAGAGAAGCCTGTCAAAATGTGAAATTGCAGGCAAGTATTTTCATCAGGCAGGCAGTGACAGGGAAGCATTTGTCCCTGGAAACATTGTAGGAACACTGTGGGAACACCAAGCCCCGCGGCCCACTCATCTTGCAACACCGGAATATTTACTGGAATATTTTCAGATGATTCTCAGATTGAGTGACCAGGGGGCCTGCCTGAACCCTCTCACAGAGTCACACAGATATGCTGATAAAGTACAGTCGTGGCCAAAGGTTTTGAGAATGACACAAGTATTGGTCTCCACAAAGTTTGCTGCCTCAGTGTTGATGATGGCAATTTGCATATACTCCAGAATGTCATGAAGAGTGATCAGGTGATTTGTCCCTCTTTGCATTTCCACTGCATTTCAGCCCTGCCACAAAAGGACCAGCTGCCATCATGTCAGTGATTGTCTCGTTAACACAGGTGAGAGTGTTGACGAGGACAAGGCTGGAGATCACTCTGTCATGCTGATTGAGTCAGAATAACAGACTGGAAGCTTTAAAAGGAGGGTGGTGCTTGAAATCATTGTTCTTCCTCTGTCAACCATGGTAACCTGCAAGGAAACACGTGCCGTCATCATTGCTTTGCACAAAAAGGGCTTCACAGGCAAGGATATTGCTGCTGGTAAGATTGCACCTAAATCAACCATTTATCGGATCATCAAGAACTTCAAGGAGAGAGGTTCAATTGTTGTGAAGAAGGCGTCAGGGTGCCCAAGAAAGTCCAGCAAGCGCCAGGACCGTCTCCTAAAGTTGATTCAGCTGCGGGATCGGGGCACCACCAGTGCAGACTTGCTCAGGAATGGCAGCAGGCAGGTGTGAGTGCATCTGCACGCACAGTGAGGCGAAGACTTTTGGAGGATGGCCTGGTGTCAAGAAGGGCAGCAAAGAAGCCACTTCTCTTCAGGAAAAACATCAGGGACAGACTGATATTCTGCAAAAGGTACAGGGATTGGACTGCTGAAGACTGGGGTAGAGTCATTTTCTCTGATGAATACCCTTTCCGATTGTTTGGGCCATCCGGAAAACCAGGGCCATCCGGAAAACACCTACCAGGGCTACCATTAGTCCTGTGTCATGCCAATAGTAAAGCATCCTCAGACCATTCATGTGTGGGGTTGCTTCTCAGCCAAGGGAGTGGGCTCACTCACAATTTTGCCTAAGAATACATCCATGAATAAAGAATGGTACCAACACATCCTCAGAGAGCAACTTCTCCCAACCAACCAAGAACAGTTTGGTGACGACCAGCATGATGGAGCACCTTGCCATAAGGCAAAAGTGATAACTAAGTGGCTTGGGGAACAAAACATCAACATTTTGGGTCCATGGCCAGGAAACTCCCCAGACCTTAATCCCATTGAGAACTTGTGGTCGATCCTCAAGAGGCGGGTGGACAAACAAAAACCCACAACTTCTGACAAACTCCAAGCATTGATTATGCAAGAATGGCCTGCCATCAGTCAGGATGTGGGCCAGAAGTTAATTGACAGCATTCCAGGGCGGATTGAATGTCATTGTCAATGAAAGCCTTTGACACTTATGGAATACTTGTAATTATACTTCAGTGTACCATATTAACTACTGACATAAAGATCTAAGAACACTGAAGCAGCACCCTTTTTGGTTCCAGGCAGAACCTTTTTGGGGACAAAAAGTGTACAAGAGTACAAGAGTGTAGCTGACTGTACGGACAGGAGCCCTAAGAAATGCGTTTCATTATGAGGAATATTATCAGCCATACACTGTGGACACCCACTCCCCTCTCTCCACCTCATCTGGGAGAGAGAGAGAGAGATGCCATGTGGTCTGCATTTGAGGGTAATCCCTGCTGTCTGGTATGCTGGCCTTCTTACCGTCTGATTTGAGAAGAATCAGAGATGCAGTGAAACACAAGCATCTACTGTTTCTTCCCAAACCCACTGTGACTGCTCCCATGGCCAGGGGATATGTGCCCTGATATCTGGGATGATAGATGTGCTGATCTATGGCACATAAATTGTGTTTATATGTGTCAGTGGTGGAGGGAAGACCCTATAGGTGTAATGTACCTAACACAGACAGTTTCCATAGAAATGTGTGTCATGTGGCGACGTGTGGGTGTGTGTTGGTGGGTGGGGGGTGAGGGGTGTCAGACTACAGGGAGGGTCACATTGTTAAGGCTTATCTCTGGATTCCCAATGACAGTAAAGACAAAAACTCATTGTATAGATTAGTACTAGCCTTCTCTTTTCTATACATGTACTGTAGGTTTAATGTACATAGCTGTTCTGTTCCATGTATACTGTGTCTCTGTATATCATGTAGTTTAATGTACATAGCTGTTCTGTTCCATGTATACTGTGTCTCTGTATGTTTCGCAAACCGATAAGGTTAGCGTTTACTCCTACCTGTATTTTCTTTACTCTTTAGTACTTCTAGTCTGCATATTTGACAACGTGGAAATCAACACAGAGAAGCTCTCCCCCTCTCCCTCTCTCTGGGCATGGGTACAGCCAGACTGTGGCAGGACTCTGTAGGCCTCCCTGGCGACCAGTCTACACTTGTGGGCAGCCAGCCCCTGGTCCCTGGCCTGCCACTACTAAACACAAGGAATCAGGCCTGGGTTTGGCTTCAGGGCACAACTAGCTTGACTCAGGATATTGACAGGACATTTAAAACATTTTATGTTGGTACCTAGTCAGCGGCAATGTTTGTTATTTTAATGAATGATATTAAGCCAGCACACACTGTGTCTCTCACACAGACACAGACACACACACACACAGACACACACAGACACACACACACACAGACACAGACACAGAGACACACAGACACAGACACACACACACACACACACACACACACACACACAGATAGCATGAAATGAACGTGCAACCCTCTTATCAGAGTTATTTTCTTTAGTCCAAAAGAGACATGTCAAAAGAAATATGACAAACAAGAGTACTGTATAATCTTTGACACAGCATATATTTCACTTTAACATACATTCATACTCATAGTCTTCTTCAGTGTATAAGTCTTTACAGATCTATGTTTCTATAATGAATAGCATGTTACTATAGAAAAGCTTGGGTTTATGTGGTTGTACATGGTAGCCATACATAAGTCAATCCCTGTGCCCTGGCAGTAGCGTATGGTACGCTGTGTGTGGAATATGGTGCAGTGTGTGTGTGGCTAGTGTGTGTTGTACGTTATCTATTTAGTGTGTGGTGTATGATTTGTGTGTGTTGGCTTCTTTGTGGGTGGTGATGTGTGTGTGGTACATGCATGTGTGTGTATTTGTGTAATAAGCTGTAGGGACGGTGATGTGTTTGTGTAGACTTTGGTAAGATGTAGGAACGGTGGTTTGTGGTGTGGTATGTGCGCTCGGAGAGAAAAGTGCTTAAGTTATCTTGCACAGCATAACTGCTCCACCCAGCCCTGTCTGTCTGTATGTATCTGTATGGGCAAACTCAGCCTTTGTCTGACACAGACTAAGGATGGGATTCAATCCAATTTCTGAGCCATCATATGCAGCGTTTACCATGAATTGGATTGGAGCCTATAACTCGCGATCGGATGGAATCCCGTCCTGTGAGTGCTTTTGTGAGTAATTATTTGACTTGTGAGTAATTCTGTGAATCTGTGACAGATTTGATGAGTGGAGCAGTATCAGGGCTGTACAGGGACAAATGACCACACAACTAAATCGCTACTCAACCCCAACACAACACGGTCATGTACACCTGGACCGCAAATAATAATGTCTGTCTGTCGGTCTGTCGGTCTGTCTGTCTGTCTCCCTCCTCTGGGCGGTTCTCTCAGACCGACAGACAGGCGTCTCTCTCTTTACATCCAGTACTCTAGATGAGTCCCTAAAGCAGCAGCAAAGACAGAGGGCAAACTCAGCCCCCCCCCCCCCCCTAAACTCCACCCCCTTTCCCCACCACGCCATCCACCTTTCCCCGGGTCCAATATACCCCACCCTCAGTCACCCTCTCCCCTTCAGTCCACTCTCCCCCTCACCGACCCCACCCCCGATTCACTCACAACAATGTCAAATAAGTTAAAAAACGAAACAAAAAGAAAATGAAAAAAAATATTAGCAAAAGCAACCAAAACAATGAGAATCAACTGAGAGTGAGACACGAGGAAGAGAGTGAACATACTCAGTTGGGACTTTTTAGTTGTATACATCCCGTGCATGTGTATCATTTTCCTTTAACATAGTATGAACTGACTGGGAACGCCCATGTCCTCTGTCCGTCTGTTCCCGTGTTCTGTTGTAAAAGGAATAGGGTTGGTTCTGGGGAAAGGTAAACCACATACACCCTCCCTCTCTCCCTCCCTCCCACCCTTCTGTGCAGGTGAGAAGGGAGAGAGTGGAGCGTTTGTTTGGGTCTCCATTGGGGATTCCCATGGTGATCACCGGCAGGTGTGCATCTCCACCATCTTGTGGCACTGTTTGCACTTGACGTAGCAGCACCAGTGGAACTTACAGCTGCACCTGTCCACCACCTCGACCTCCTCTGTCTGGAATCCCCGTCCGCAGCACATCAGCTCACAGCCGTCAATGGCCTTCGATGTCCGGTTACACCGCCGCCCCGCCGTACCCAGCATGCCGGGTGTGCGCGGGTCGTGGTCACAGAAGTCAGGGCTGGGGTCCAGGTAGACCAGGTCTTCATCTGTGTGAGGTTTGAACTGGGAGTTCCGTGGCACCAGGACCTTGGTGGTGCCCACCTTGCGCTGCTCCACCTCTGTGGCACCGTCAAATTTCTCCTTGATGGTGTTGCCCACCTTGCGGAATGGGGGCATGGCCTTCCAGCAGGTCTTCACCTCACAGGAACCTGACACCCCATGACACTTACACTCTACACGCATGTGGCTCAGGATGGCCTGCAGGGAGACAGAACAAATGCATATTTTTATCTCCTGTCTTTTTCTTAGCTGTTGACTTTGCTATCACATAGTTGTTGATTGAGATATGTCATACCTTCCTCCCGGCCTCATTGTTGTGTAGGTTCATGAGGGCTCTGCTGGGGGACTGTCCTTTACTCCTCTCCCTTACATCAACAAAGGATTGAGAGAAGGCCACTCCATAAGCTATGTTATCACTACAGCCTGACCACTGGAACCCTGGGAGGGAGGAAGGGAGGGAGGGAGAGAGATAGAGAGAGAGAGTTAGCAGTCAAACAGTGTGTGCCTACCATTGTGTGTGTGTGTCCTACCTTCTGGACTGACTCCATGGACGTTGTGGTCGCAGCCACATTTCTCCAGCTCTCCGCTGCTGCAGGCCCGGGTCACAGCGAACGCCACACTGGCTGCTGAGATGGCATAAACAAAGGCTGCCTCCCGAGTGCCTGTCACAAACACACACACAGGCCAACGTTAAACACACAACTACACCTACATCTGCCAGTCACAGTCTGCATGATGACCCTGAAATGTAAATGTTTTTATCCTGAGAAGTGAAGTATCTTTATTCTAAAAGGAGTTCTTGATACTGATCCGTACCCTGTGTGACAACCTTGCCGAAGACAGGCATGGTTTCCAGGGTGGAGCAGTTCCATCGGCGGTTCCGGAACTGAAACTGGCACTCGTCTATGGCTAGCTGAGCCCCACGCCGAACAGCATCCATCACCTCCACATTGCGCTTACAGATCTGTACCTGGTTAGAATAATGATCATAACATTACAGACCTGTACCTGGTTAGAATAATGAGCATAACATTACAGACCTGTACCTGTGACTACCTTTAGAAGAATGATCATAACATTACACATCTGCCCCTGTTTAGAACAATGATAGCATTACAGATCTGCACCTGGTTCAAGGGAAATTACTATGGCTTGTATCTTGAATTTAAAGACTTGGACATAACTTTTATAACTTATGTACCATACTGTCATACAAAGCCAACCTTGAAACCGGAAAATATTGTCAGTATTTGTCATTATAAATGTGTACCTGTTTATGGATGAGTCCTCGCAGGCGTTCACACGTCTCCTCATCACTGATAGTGCCCACCGACGACAGCTTAGCCAGGTACCTGACAGAGACACAGAGAAGGGAGGGGGGTTAATATAAAATATGCAATCAGTCAGGTAACAACACAATGACCCCTCCAATAATGTTGATGAGATGAAAGTAACAGACACAGATGCCTCAGTATGGGGTCGTGCCGGTTTAGTTCTACAGCCTGATAGTGAGAAGTTTGTCAGTGAGAGTTTGGCTCCCATGACGTTGTGGAAACGTTTTGGTCATCGTGTTGAGAAGAGGGAAATAGTTGTATCTTCTAAACCACCTCCAGGAAACTCCTCACCCCTTCAGTCCCATATCTCTTTGGCTAAATGCACCTTACAGAAATAGGCCCATCTCATACGCTCATCACAGACTCTTCACCAAAACTTCCCACAGAGGGGCTGTCTGGGCCTTGTCTGTGGCCCTCCCTCACCTCTCTCCTTCTCTCTCTCTCTCCTTCCCTCTCTCTCTCCCTTCCTTCCTCTCTCAATTCAATTTCTTTCTTCAACTGTCCCTCACTTCACTCTCCCTCTCTCTCTCTGCCAGTCTCTCTGTCCTTCTCTCCCTCCGATGTTGACAGGGTATCATTAGGTAAGGTTGATTGGGGTCTCTCTCAGGGATGATAGTCAACACACCTCCTTCTAGCCTTCCACCCTCACCACCCTTCCTCGACAGCCCAGATAACCCCTCTCTCTCAAGGGGACCTCACTATCAGACCATTGCTGCCTCCTCCCTCAGTCTGTCTGAATTCTTGTCTGACAACAACAATCAATCACTTTTTATTAATGAAATAGTACAGGCTCACTAACACACACACAGAGATGAAAGTACTCATAAAGCACCAGTTGCTGTTGCTGGCTTGCCACTGGCCCAGCCCTGACCCTGGAAACATTTCATAAACATTGGAAAAAAAGCACATGGGAAGGACAGATAAGCTCTACGCAGGTGTAGTTCTGTCTATGTGTTTGTGAGACGCTACTGCATGGGAAAAGACTAGCCAAGACATTTGGGGAGTGTGTGTGTGTGTTAGTGTGTGTGTTAGTTTGGTTGTGTACCCTCTGTTTCCACTCTTTCCGCTTGCTCTCATTCTTCGTCCTCTCTCTCTCTCTCTCTCTCTCTCTACCTCTCTCTCTACCTCTACCTCTCTCTCTACCTCTACCTCTCTCTCTACCTCTACCTCTCTCTCTACCTCTACCTCTACCTCTCTCTCTACCTCTCTCTCTAGCTCTCTCTCTACCTCTACCTCTCTACCTCTCTCTCTACCTCTACCTGTCTCTCTACCTCTACCTCTCTCTCTACCTCTACCTCTCTCTCTACCTCTACCTCTCTCTCTACCTCTACCTCTCTCTCTACCTCTACCTCTCTCTCTACCTCTACCTCTACCTCTACCTCTCTCTCTAGCTCTCTCTCTAGCTCTCTCTCTACCTCTACCTCTCTACCTCTCTCTCTACCTCTACCTGTCTCTCTACCTCTACCTCTCTCTCTACCTCTCTCTCTACCTCTACCTCTCTCTCTACCTCTACCTCTACCTCTCTCTCTACCTCTCTCTCTACCTCTCTCTCTACCTCTACCTCTCTACCTCTCTCTCTACCTCTACCTGTCTCTCTACCTCTACCTCTCTCTCTACCTCTACCTCTCTCTCTACCTCTACCTGTCTCTCTACCTCTACCTCTCTCTCTACCTCTCTCTCTACCTCTTTCTCTCTCTCTACCTCTACCTCTCTCTCTACCTCTACCTCTCTCTCTACCTCTACCTCTATCTCCACTTATTTGTTTCCACCCCAGTCCCTTTATTTATTTCATGTACTTTAAATTCCCTATATTTCTTGCTCCCCCCCCCCCCCCCCCCCCTCTCTCTCTCTGGGAGGTATAGTCAGAGGGTTCATGGGCGCCTTCCACCAGGAGTGTGGTCTGTTTTCGCCGGCTACTGTGTGTTTGTGTTGCATTAGGCATCGCAGCCCTCACAACACTGCTGGCTCCAACAGGCTTATCCCAGCAAAACTTAGCACGCAACCACTCCACTACAGCCCTACCACAGAGACAGACAGTAACCACTCCACTACAGCCCTACCACAGAGACAGAGACAGACAGTAACCAATCCACTAAAGCCCTACCACAGAGACAGACAGTAACCACTCCACTGCAGCCCTACCACAGAGACAGACAGTAACCACTCTACTACAGCCCTACCACAGAGACAGAGACAGACAGTAACCACTCTACTACAGCCCTACCACAGAGACAGAGACAGACAGTAACCACACTACTACAGCCCTACCACAGAGACAGAGACAGACAGTAACCACTCTACTACAGCCCTACCACAGAGACAGAGACAGACAGTAACCACTCTACTACAGCCCTACCACAGAGACAGAGACAGAGACAGAGACAGACAGTAACCACTATACTGCAGCCCTACCACAAAGACAGAGACAGACAGTAACCACACTACTACAGCCCTACCACAGAGACAGAGACAGACAGTAACCACTCAACTACAGCCCTACCACAGAGACAGAGACAGAGACAGACAGTAACCACTCTACTGCAGCCCTACCACAGAGACAGAGACAGAGACAGACAGTAACCACTCTACTGCAGCCCTACCACAGAGACAGAGACAGACAGTAACCACTCTACTACAGCCCTACCACAGAGACAGAGACAGACAGTAACCACACTACTACAGCCCTACCACAGAGACAGAGACAGAGACAGAGACAGAGACAGACAGTAACCACTCTACTGCAGCCCTACCACAGAGACAGAGACAGAGACAGACAGTAACCACTCCACTACAGCCCTAGCACAAAGACAGAGACAGACAGTAACCACACTACTACAGCCCTACCACAGAGACAGACAGTAACCACTCAACTACAGCCATACCACAGAGACAGATACAGAGACAGACAGTAACCACTCTACTGCAGCCCTACCACAGAGACAGAGACAGAGACAGACAGTAACCACTCCACTACAGCCCTACCACAGAGACAGATACAGAGACAGACAGTAACCACACTACTACAGCCCTACCACAGAGACAGAGACAGAGACAGACAGTAACCACTCTACTGCAGCCCTACCACAGAGACAGAGACAGAGACAGACAGTAACCACTCCACTACAGCCCTACCACAAAGACAGAGACAGACAGTAACCACACTACTACAGCCCTACCACAGAGACAGACAGTAACCACTCAACTACAGCCCTACCACAGAGACAGATACAGAGACAGACAGTAACCACTCTACTGCAGCCCTACCACAGAGACAGAGACAGAGAGTAACCACTCCACTACAGCCCTACCACAGAGACAGAGACAGAGACAGACAGTAACCACTCCACTACAGCCCTACCACAGAGACAGAGACAGAGACAGACAGTAACCAGTGAAGGCTGCTGAGGGGAGGACGACTTATAATAATGGCTGGAATGGAGTAAACAGAGTAAATGATGTACTTGATTAATTTCCATCCATTCTGCTCCAGCCATTACCACAAGCCCATACTCTCCAATTAAGGTGCCACAGACCTGACAGTACACACTGCAGAGAGAGAGAGAGAGAGAGAGAGAGAGAGAGAGAGAGAGAATTTAGACTCTGCATGCAGAATTCTGCAAAAATGTCCTCTGTGTACAACGTAAAACACTAAATAATGCATGCAGAATTAGGCCGATACCCGCTAATTATCAAACTCCAGAAAAGAGCTGTTAAATTCTACAACCACCTAAAAGGAAGCGATTCCCGAACCTTCCATAACAAAGCAATCACCTACAGAGAGATGAACCTGGAGACGAGTCCCCTAAGCAAGCTGGTCCTGGGGCTTTGTTCACAAACACAAACAGACCCCACAGAACCCCAGGACAGCAACACAATTAGACCCAACCAAATCATGAGAAAGCAAAAAGAGAATTACTTGACACATTTGAAAGAATTAACAAAAAAACAGTGCTAACTAGAATGCTATTTGGCCCTAAACAGAGAGTATACAGTGGCAGAATACTGTGACTGACCCAAACTTAAGGAAAGCTTTGACTATGTACAGACTCAGTGAGCATAGCCTTGCTATTGAGAAAGGCCACCAGGTCTGGCTCTCAAGAGAAGACATACTATGTGCACACTGCCCACAAAATGAGGTGGAAACTGAGCTGCACTTCCTAACCTCCTGCCAAATGTATGACAAAATATTAGAGACACATATTTCCCTCAGATTACACAAACCCAATTTTGATAAATTCCCATATCTACTGGGTGAAATACCACAGTGTACCATTACAGAAGCAAGATTTGTGACCTGTTGCCACAAGAAAAGGGCAACTAGTGATGAATAAACACCATTGTAAATACAACCCATATTTATGTTTATTTATTTTCCCATTTGTACTTTAACTATTTGCACATCGTTACAACACTGTATACATACATAATATGACATTTGAAATGTCTTTATTCTTTTGGAACTTCTGAGTGTAATGTTTACTATTAATTTTTATTGTTTACTATCTACTTCACTTGCTTTGGCAATGTTAACATATGTTTCCCATGCCAATAAAGCTCTTAAATTGAAATTTAATTGAGAGAGAGAGGTTATCTGGGCTGTAGAGGAAGGGTGGTGAGGGTGGAATGGAGACTGAGAGAAAGGAGGAGAGATAGATAACAGAGAGAAAACCCCCTGGCTAAACAAGTCTGATGCTCTAAAGATGCCACACTGTACACCATATCTGAGGTAGATAGGTCTGTATCTGAGCTCTGGCTGTATCAACTACCCCTTCCTCTGAGGACAGATCAAACCCCAGATTTGTCTCTACTCACACAGAGGAGGACGTCACAGAGACCAGCCCTCACACACTCTTACAGACATCTCTCTCTGTCTCTGCCTCTCCCAGGGTATTTATATCAGTTGATTAAACTTGCACTGCTTACCTTTCCTCTGCTGAGTACACAGGAGAGGTAAACGGGTGGAGGTATACAGTGACAAGAAAAAAGTATGTGAACCCTTTGGAATTACCTGGATTTCTGAAGATTTGGCGCCGCCCTGAGTGGTCGCCTTTTAAGCAGCTCCCGTTGTCCCGTTGTTCGTGCATTAATTGTTGTTTTAGTTCGTTTTCTTTCGTCTATTTTCTTTAGTTTTTATTTTTTATTTTGCTACAGTCGAACTATAACAGTTCAGGATTATGGATTTTATGGATTTTATCGCAGCTGAACGTCGACAGGAGTCGTCAACTGTTATTGTTTACAACAGAGCCCAGCTCCTGGATTTAGCCCACGCAGCGCTGCTGCTCCCCAGGGAAAAGTTTGATATTCCGGACGAATTGAAAAGACGACGCTGTGGATGCAGGGCGGGATTGAAATGTAAGGCAAAGCGGAGGAGGTTCAAGTACAAGCCGGCTATACCATCTATTATTATGGGCAATGTGAGGTGTCTACATAACAAGATGGATGAGTTGGCGGGACTTGTTCGTGGACAAAGGATTTATCGGGAAGCTAGCCTAATGTGTTTTACTGAGACTTGGCTGAACGATAACATCCCCATACAGAACGTCACTATCGACGGTTTCCAGACCATCACAGCGGACAGGGATCGCGTCTCTTCCGGTAAGAGTAAGGGTGGTGGGCTGGCTTTATTAGTTAACAACAGATGGTGTCATCCCAAACATATTACTCTTAAGGAAAAGTTTTGTAGCCCGGACATTGAACTGCTAGCCGTTAGCCTGAGACCCTACTATCTACCTAGGGAATTCACGGCGGCCATTGCTGTTATTGTTTACATCCCGCCCTCTGCTGACGCAAACGCAGCGTGTGACGTCATCCACTCTGTTATCGCGAGGTTACAGACAGCGCATCCCAGTGCTTTCTTTGCAATTTCGGGGGATTTTAACCATGCATCTCTCTCTTCAACGCTGCCCACGTTCAAACAGTTCGTGAAGTGCCCAACCAGGAATAATAAAACTCTGGACTTGTTATATGCTAATGTGAAGGATGCATACAACTCCACTGCACTCCCTCCCCTCGGTAGATCGGATCACAACCTTGTCCACCTCACCCCACTCTACAGGCCTATGGTCCAACAGCAGCCTGCAACCACCAGGACTATTAGGAGATGGTCCCCGGAGGCGAATGAGGCCCTACAGGACTGCTTTGAAACAACAGACTGGGATGTGTTCTGTGAGGCTCATGGGGAGGACATCGATGGACTCACTGACTGCATAACAGACTATATTAATTTTTGTGTAGACAACACTGTACCCACCAGGAAGGTACGCTGTTTCCCAAACAATAAACCCTGGGTCACCAGCGACCTGAAGGCCCTGCTGAATGAGAAGAAGAGGGCCTTCAAGGAGAAGGACAAGGACAAATTGAAATGCGTCCAGAGGGAGCTGAAGTTGCAGATTGCTGAGGGGAAGAGAGTGTATAAGGAGAAGATGGAGGACAAGCTGAGGCAGAGCCAGGTGAGAGAGGTGTGGAAGGGTATGAGAAATATCACTGGCTTCAAAAAGTCAAACAGTGGGCAGACGGAGGGGACCCAGGACAGAGCCAATGAGCTGAACCAATTTTTTAACAGGTTCGATACTGGCCCTGTCCACCTCCCCTCCAGCTCCCCAGACCACACACCCTCACGGCTATCCCACCCCCACTTTGCTCACAGCACCTCTGCTGAGACAATCAGTGACCCCACCTCCGCCCCTGCCCCCCCTGGACTGATCCTCAACACCCCCCTTCCTGGGCTGGCTTTCACCACCAACCAAGTGAAGAGAGAGCTGGAGAGACTACACCAGTGGAAAGCGGCGGGCCCTGATGGCATCAGCCCAAGGGTGCTGAGGGTCTGTGCTGACCAACTGTGTGGAATACTCCAGCGTCTTTTCAACCTTAGCCTGAGCCTAGAAAGGGTCCCTGTGCTGTGGAAAACATCCTGCCTCGTCCCAGTGCCCAAGAAGGCACACCCCACTGTCCTGAATGACTTCAGACCTGTAGCGCTAACATCCCACATCATGAAGACCCTGGAAAGGTTAGTCCTCGCTCACCTCAGACCCCTGGTGTGTTCATCAATGGACCCCCTGCAGTTTGCATACCAGCGCAACATCGGGGTGGATGATGCAATCATCTACCTTCTGCAGAGGGCCTACTCTCACCTGGACAACGCAGGTTGCACTGTGAGGGTCATGTTTTTTGACTTCTCCAGTGCCTTCAATACCATTCAGCCCCTGCTACTGGGTGAGAAGATGAGGAGGATGAAAGTGGAAGCACCCTTAGTCTCCTGGGTCACGGACTACCTGACCGGTAGGCCACAATTTGTGCGACTACAGAGCTGTGTGTCAGAACGGGCAGTTAGCAACACAGGGGCCCCCCAGGGTACGGTCCTGTCCCCCTTCCTGTTCACCCTCTACACCTCAGACTTCAGATATAACTCTGAAACATGCCACCTACAGAAGTTCTCTGATGACTCTGCTATTGTAGGGTGCATCAGGGGTGGGCAGGAGGAGGAGTACAGGAGCACAATCAGTGACTTTGTGTTGTGGTGTGAGCAGAACCACCTTCAGCTCAACATCAGCAAAACTAAGGAGATGGTGGTGGACTTCAGGAGAACCAAGGCACAACTGACTGCAGTCCCTATAAAGGGGATGGATGTGGAAATGGTTGAGACATACAAGTTCTTGGGTGTCCATATGGACAACAGACTGGAATGGGCTGGTAACACCGGGGCCCTGTACAAAAAGGGCCAGAGCCGACTCTACTTTCTGAGGAGGCTCAGGTCCTTCAACGTGTGCAGTAAACTACTGCATACCTTCTACCAGTCTGTGGTGGCCAGTGCCATCTTTTTTGCAGTGGTGTGCTGGGGAGCAAACATCAAAGCCGGTGATGCTTCTCGGGTAAATAAGCTGATCAGGAAGGCTAGCTCTGTCCTGGGGATGAGCCTTGACACTCTAGAGGAGGTGGCGGAGAGACGGATCCTGGCCAAACTGCTGGCCATCATGGACAACGTCACCCACCCTCTGCACGCTATGGTTATGACGCAGAGGAGCTCTTTCAGTCACAGACTGATCCCACCACGGTGTGCCAGAGAGCGCTACAGGAGGTCCTTCCTGCCGGCGGCTATGAGACTATATAATGCCTCACCGGGGTGCCGTGCCGTCGGCAACATAGATCTGGAACTGTTGGGGTGCTAGGACCTAGTTTAACAATTATGCATCCATCCGTGAGTAACTCTGTTCCGTCAGCACTCATCCACTGAGGACCTACTTATTCATACAGGTCTGTATATACATACCCATGTACAGTTGTTATATTATATCACATGCAATATTGTAAGTAATTATTGGACCTAGGCATTCACTCAGGAATGCATATTAGTATCCTGCCAGTTGCACCTTTTCTCATTGCTTTTAGTATATCAAATGTGCAATAAGTGCAGTTGTCTGTAATTAAACCCTGCGCACTAAGGACTGTATTTTAAGGGAATTACTATTATTACCCCAATGATATCATACACACATTTAGCTATTAAAGTATCTCTTCCTGTCATTTACCTGTACAGTTTGTGTAAACATGCAAGTATTCACTTATCTGTAAATATAACTGTATACCTAACTGTACAGCTAATTTAACCATGCAAAATTTTCACTTACCTGTTCATTTACCCAGTCTGTCTATTAAGTAAACTATTATTACCCTCGCTCATATCATACGCATTAGCTACTGAAGTATTTCTCTGCCATCAACCTGTATAGTATAGTTAACCATCCAACATCCACCAATGTATAGTGTACATATTCAGCCAACCACTCATACTATGCAATGTCCTTTTATAGCTTTTTTTTTGCACTCCAGATATCCTGTATTTCTATACTTTTTCATACTGCCGCTCTATGTATCATGTACCGTGTATCTGTCTTTTGTGTACTTTCGTTGTGGCATTTTGCACCTGCCCTGTGTTTTTGTTGTAGCTGCTTGATAATGAAATTTCCCCCCCGGGGGATCAATAAAGTACCTATCTATCTATCTATCTATCTATCTATCTATCTATAAATTGGTCATTACATTTGGTCTGATCTTCATCTAAGTTACAACAATAGACAAACACAGTCTGCTTAAACTAATAACACACAAACAATTATACGTTTTCGTGTATTTATTGCACACCGTGTAAACATTCACAGTGCAGGGTGGGAAAAGTATGTGAACCCTTGGATTTAATAACTGGTTGACCCTCCTTTGGCAGCAATAACCTCAACTAAACGTTTTCTGTAGTTGCGGATCAGACCTGCACAACGGTCAGGAGGAATTCTGGACCATTCCTCTTAACAAAACTCTTTCAGTTCAGCAATATTCTTCGGATGTCTGGTGTGAACGGCTCTCTTGAGGTCATGCCACAGCATGGATGAGGTCAGGACTAACTGGGCCACTCCAGAATGCGTATTTTCTTCTGTTGAAGCCATTCTGTTGTTGAGTTACTTCTGTGTTTTGGGTCGTTGCCCTGTTAAGTCACCCAACTTCTGTTGAGCTTCAATTGGCGTACAGATAGCCTTACATTCTCTTGCAAACTGTCTTGATAAACTTAATTTTAATAAACTTAATAATTAATTTTTCTGTCGATGATAGAAAGCTGTCCAGGCCCTGAGGCAGAAAAGCATCCCCAAACCATGATGCCCCCTCCACCATACTTTACAGTTTGTATGAGGTTTTGATGTTGGTGTGCTGTACCTTTTTTTCTGAACACATAGTGTTGCGTGATCCTTCCAAAAAACTTTTTTGGACAGCAAAGGCTTCTTCTGTGGTGTCCTCCCATGAACGCCATTCTTGTTCTTGCTGAAATTTCTCCATTTATAGACAATTTGTCTTACCTTGGACTGATGAACATCAAGGCTTTTAGAGATACTTTTGTAACCCTTTCCAGCTTTATGCAAGTCAAAATTCTTAATATTAGGTATTCTGAGATCTCCTTTGTTCGAGGCATGGTTCACATCAGGCAATGTATCTTGTGAATAGCAAACTCAAATTTTGTGATTGTTTTTTATAGGGCAGGGCAGCTCTAACCAACCTCTCCAATCTCATCTCATTGATTGGACTCCAGGTTAGCTGACTCCTGACTCCAATTAGCTTTTGGAGAAGTCATAAGCCTAAGGGTTCACATACTTTTTCCAACCTACACTGTGAATGTTTAAATGATGTATTCAATATAGACAAGAATAATACAATAATGTGTGTGTTATTAGTTTAAGCACACTGTGTTGGTCCATTGTTGTGACTTAGATGAAGATCAGATCAAATTTTATGACCAATTTATGCAGAAATCCAGGTAATTCCAAAGGGTTCACATACTTTTTCTTGCTTAGGGAGCTCCTATATACAAAGTAACAGAAATGAATGCAAAGTAACAGATGCTGTTTATCTGTGTTCACTGGAATATTCAGCTATAGTTTTATCCTACAGTAACTTGTCATTGCTTCACGGTGCATGCCATGTAAGTAAAATGTTGTTTTAAATTATTTATTTTTTACCACACAGATAGTGAAGGACAAAGTTTAGCCAGCCAACAGGACAACCACAGACATTCCGGAAGCATGATTGGGAAAGTAAGTGGAAAGGTTTGTGGCAAGGCACACGCGCACATACTCAAACACACACAAACTGCAGTAAGGGATCTGTAGAGACTACCAGTCCTAGATTGCAATCTTTAGATTCCTGCATACTGTGGTATGCCCCAGCATATTGATGAACCCCTCACCTAGATATATGGACATTTATATAGAGCAAATCATAGTAACTACGGTGCTGCACCACAGCTGACCCTGGCTGGTTACCAACCTCTCTCTCTCACTCTCTCTGTGTGTGTGTGTGTGTGTGTGTGTGTGTGTGTGTGTGTGTGTGTGTGTTTATGATAGTTTTGGGGTAAAAGCAAAATATGCATTTCCATGATCGGAAAATAAAACGGACAAGAAAATTCTTATTGTCTAGAGAAACACCAGGCCCATGTATATACCAACAGCATGGAAGACTGTACCACCAGTTTCTGAGCTAGTATGATATGATGACCTGGGATAACCTGGAGTCAGATCAGCAGACACAGCTGCAGTACCCAGTTATGCCTGCAGAGGGCAGCCTGATCTCAGTCTCTTCTCAGGAGTCTACCCTGAGGCACAGAGGCAGCACAGCCCATCAACAGCCAGACAGAAAAAGTTTATCCTTTCAGGTTTCAACCAAGAAGCTTACACGCTGCCCACAATACATTTACACATACATGTTATGAAATTATTGCACCCACACTGCTAGAACGATGAACTGGTCGGCTGTGGTAATGCACAGTATTATGAAAGTTAGTTGCCAATCGCCATATGAAGTCCCAAAGAAGAAAAAGAAGCCTAAAGGAAGGAGGAGAAATGACTAGAAACTATTCGGTTGATCGTTTTATCTGTGGATTAATTGTTGGAGTAGAGGACTGTGTTTCAGGTAAAATAACAACCCAATGTTTACATCCCAGGACAAATGAGGAATGGAAAAGAGGAGGGAAAGGAGGGAGTGGAGATAGTTGGATAAATGCAGAGGAGAGGAGAAAGTTGGATAAATGCAGAGGAGAGGAGATAGTTGGATAAATGCAGAGGAGAGGAGATAAGGAGGAAGAAAAGAAGATAGGCGAGAGTAGGTGGGAGAATGAGGAGTGAGACAGAGGAGGAGAGAGAGGAAAGAGGAAGTTCTTCCAGTCAGAACATAAACTGTCTCAGCCCAGTAGTAACCCTGTCCTTCACTCTCAGCTGCTGATGTTTGTATACACAGTCTGACTCAAACCAAACCCAATTATTGACACCCTTGATAAAGATGAGCAAAAATGACTGTATAAAATAAATAATTCAAATACTGAGGTATATTATATGCAACAAAAAAAGGGGAAATAATATTATTTTACACTAATACAATTGCTCAGAGAAAACTATTTTGTTTAACAACTAATACTTTTTTTTCTCTAATTATTGACACTCCTTTTTCAGTACCTATTAATACGTCATCTTGCGATGATAATGGCACTAAGCCGTTTTCTAAAAGGTTTCATGAATTGGGGAACACATTGGGAGGGATCTTAGACCATTCCTCCATACAGAATACTTCCATATCCTTGATATCCTTAATGGATTTAGAGTCTGGAGACTGAGACGGTCATTGCAAAATGTTGATTTTGTGGCCAATAAACCATTTCTTTGTGGATTTTGATGTATGCTTGGGTTATTGTCTTACTGCCAAGTTTCAGTGTCCTGGCAGAGGCATGCGCTGACGAGCTGGCAAGTGTCTTTACTAACATTTTCAACCTCTCCCTGACCCAGTCTGTAATACCTGCATGTTTCACGTAAACCACCATAGTCCCTGTGTCTAAGAACGCCAAGGTAACTTGTCTAAATGACTACCGCCCAGTAGCACATATCTGTAGCCACAAAGGTCATGGCTGACATTAACACCATCATCACAGAAACGCTGGACCAACTCCCTCTACAACTGGATCCTGGACTTGAATGTAGTCAACAACACATCCGCTATGCTGACCCTCAACACTGGGGCCTCTCAGGGGTGCGTGCTCAGTCGTGGGTGAACTCCAACACCATCATTAAGTTTGCCGACGACACGATGGTGGTAGGCCTGAACACCAATGATGATGAGACAGCCTATAGGGAGAAGGTCAGAGACCTGGCAGTGTGGTCGATCAGCTCCTTTGTCAGCAAGACAAAGGAGCTGATCGTGGACTACAGGAAACGGAGGGCCAACATCATGGTCTACACACACCAACACAGTTGTGAAGAGGACACGACAACGCCTCTTCCCCCTCAGGAGGCTGAAAAGAATTCTACAGCTGCACCATTGAGAGCATCTTGACTGGCTGTATCACCGCTTGGTATGGCAACTAATCGGCATCCGACCGCAAGACGCTACAGAGGGTAATGCGTACGGCCCAGTACATCACTGGGGTGGAATTCCCTGCCATCCAGGACCTCTATACCAGGCGGTGCCTAAAAATTGTCAAGGACTCCAGCCACCACCTCCATAGACTGTTCTCTCTCCACACACACACACACACATACACACACAAACAATAAATACGCTCACACACACAAAACACACACACACACATGCATATTGATGCCATACACACTCACACATAGGCACACTTTCACACTCTTCACATGCGCTTCTGCTTCTCTGTTTATTATATATCCTGATTCCCTAGTCACTTTCACCCCTACCTACATGTACATACTTTATTACCTCAGTTACCTCAACTGCCACGTTGCACATTGACTCTGTACTGGTACTCCTTGTATATAGCCTCATTATTGTTACTTTATTGTGTTATTATTTCCTTTTTTATTTAGCAAATATTTTTCTTACATTTTAAAGTGGCAATAGAGTGGTTTCGGAAAGTATTCAGACCCCTTGACTTTTTCCACATTTTGCTACGTTACAGCCTTATTCTAAAATTGATTAAATTGAAAGAAATCTTCAGCAAATCTACACACAATACCCCAAAATGACAAAACAAAAAACGTATGTATTAAAAATTAAAAACAGAAATATCTTATTTACATAATTATTCATAATTTATTCCCTTTGCTATAAAACTCAAAATTGAGCTCAGGTGCATCCTGTTTCCATTTATCATCTTTGAGATGTTTCTACAACTTGATTGGCATCCACCTGTGGTAAATTAAATTGATTGGACATGATTTGGAAAAGCACACACCTGTCTATATACAGTCGTATGAAAAAGTTTGGGCACCCCTCTGAGGCTGCATAATAATTTACTCTGTCGTCACAGAAAATGATCACAGTGGCATGCCATTCATTTTCTAATAAAATGAATGCATGCCATTCATTTTGGGGTATTGGGGTATTGCAATACTGGGGTATTGTCCAGACAAAGATTTTTAGTGTAGCAATATTAAGTTGTATGAAATTAAATCAGATGTGAAAAATAGGCTATGCAAAAATTTGGGCACCCTTGTCATTCTGTTGATTTGAATACCTGTAACTACTTAGCACTGATTAATTGGAACACACAATTGGTTTGGTGAGCTCATTAAGCCTTAAACTTCATAGACAAGTGCATCCAATCATGAGAAAATGTATTTAATGTGGCCAATTGCAAGTTGTTGTTCTCTTTGACTCTCCTCTGAAGAGTGGCAACATGGGGGCCTGAAAACAACTCTCAAATGACCTGAAAACAAAGATTGTTCAACATTATGGTTTAGGGGAAGGCTACAAAAAGCTATCGCAGAGATGTAAGCTGTCAGTGTCCACTGTGAGGAACATAGTGAGGAAATGGAAGACCACAGGCACAGTTCTTGTTAAGGCCAGAAGTGGCAGGCCAAGTAAAATATTGGAGAGGCAAAGGCGAAGGATGGTGAGAATGGTCAAAAACAGCCCACAGACCACCTCCAAAGACCTACAACATCATCTTGCTGCAGATGGTGTCACTGTGCATCGTTCAACAATTCAGCACACTTTGCACAAGGAGAAGCTGTATGGGAGAGTGATGCGGAAGAAGCCTTTTCTGCACACACGCCACAAACAGAGTCACTTGAGGTATGCAAACGCACATTTGGACAAGCCAGCTTCATTTTGGAAGGTGCTGTGGACTGATGAAACAAAGATTGAGTTATTTGGTCATAACAAGGGCCGTTATGCATGGCGGCAAAAGAACACAGCGTTCCAAGAAAAACACTTGCTACCCACAGTAAAATTTGGTGGGGGTTCCATCATGCTGTGGGGCTGTGTGGCCAGTGCCGGTACTGGGAATCTTGTTAAAGTTGAGGGTCGCATGAATTCCACTCAATATCAGCAGATTCTTGGGAATAATGTTGAAGAATCAGTCACAAAGTTGAAGTTACGCTGGGGCTGGATATTTCAACAAGACAACGACCCAAAACACTGCTCAAAATCTACCCGGGCATTTATGCAGAGGAACAAGTACAATGTTCTGGAATGGCCATCCCAGTCCCCAGACCTGAATATCATTGAGAATCTGTGGGATGATTTGAAGCGGGCTGTCCATGCTCAGCAACCATCAAACCTAACTGAACTGGAGATGTTTTGTAAGGAGGAATGGTCCAAAATACCTTCATCCAGAATCCAGACACTCATTAGAGGCTATATGAAGCGTCTAGAGGCTGTTATTTTAGCAAAAGGAGGCTCTACTAAATATTGATGTGATTTTTCTGTTGGGGTGCCCAAATGTATGCACTAATTTCGTTTTGATGCATATTGCACATTTTCTGTTAATCCAATAAACCTAATTTCACTACTGAAATATTACTGTGTCCATCAGTTATTTGATAGATCAAAATGAAATTGCTGATCCAAACACCCAATTATTTATAAATGGAAATCATGGAAATTGTCAGGGGTGCCCAAACTTTTTCATACGACTGTAAGGTCCCACAGTTGACAGTGCATTTCAGAGCAAAAAACAAGCTCCAGAGCGCTCAGGACCTCAGACTGGTGCAAAGGTTCACCTTCCAGCAGAACAATGACCCTAAGCACACAGCCAAGACAACGCAGGAGTGGCATCAGGACGAATGTCCTTGAGTGGTCCAGCCAGAGTCCGGACTGATATTTAAGTTTTTTATTTGTATTAAATTTGCAAACATTTCTCAAAACCTCGTTTTGCATTGTATTGTGTGTAGATTGATGATGATTATTTAAAAAATATATATATATGTTGGATAATGCTGTAACGTAAGAAAATGTGGAAAAGGTCAAAGGGTCTGAATACTTTCCAAAGGCACAGTATGTACATTTTGGGGCGACCTGACCAAATTCACATAGAAATGTGAGTTATAGATCTATTATTTTCCTCAAAAGCAAGTCTAAGAAGCATTTGATATGTTCTATCTGTGCTATTTCTATGCTTCTCGTTCTTAAGTTTTGTTAGATGGTACAATGATTGTCTACACTATACTAGCTTATTTTGTCACATAAACTGAAATGAGGCACTATTAGAATTTTAGCAACCAGGAAATGGCGGAGCGATTTCTGCATAGTGCAACTTTAACACTGTATTGTTGGTTAATGGGCTCGTAAATAAGCGCTCAGGACCTCAGACTGGTGCAAAGGTTCACCTTCCAGCAGAACAATGACCCTAAGCACACAGCCAAGACAACGCAGGAGTGGCATCAGGACGAATGTCCTTGAGTGGTCCAGCCAGAGTCCGGACTGATATTTAAGTTTTTTATTTGTATTAAATTTGCAAACATTTCTCAAAACCTCGTTTTGCATTGTATTGTGTGTAGATTGATGATGATTATTTAAAAAATATATATATATGTTGGATAATGCTGTAACGTAAGAAAATGTGGAAAAGGTCAAAGGGTCTGAATTCTTTCCAAAGGCACAGTATGTACATTTTGGGGCGACCTGACCAAATTCACATAGAAATGTGAGTTATAGATCTATTATTTTCCTCAAAAGCAAGTCTAAGAAGCATTTGATATGTTCTATCTGTGCTATTTCTATGCTTCTCGTTCTTAAGTTTTGTTAGATGGTACAATGATTGTCTACACTATACTAGCTTATTTTGTCACATAAACTGAAATTAGGCACTATTAGAATTTTAGCAACCAGGAAATGGCGGAGCGATTTCTGCATAGTGCAACTTTAACACTGTATTGTTGGTTAATGGGCTCGTAAATAAGCACTTCACGGTAAAGTCTACACCTGTTGTATTCGGCACATTTTACCAATAAAGTTTGATTGTGATTTATTTGATTTGATTGTGGCTAAATGTCCTGGTACTGGGTAAAGTTCATAATGCCGTTGACCTTAACAAGGGCCCCAGGACCAGTGGAAGCAAAATAGCCCCATAACATCAAAGATCCACCACTATATTTTACAGTAGGTATGGGGTTATTTTCTGCTCATGCATTTCAATGCCAAACCCACCACTGGTGTGTGTGGCCAAAGAGCTCTATTTTCATGTCATCCAACAAAAGTAAACGCCTGGAGTTTTCAAAACGCCATTCGCACTTGGATTGGAACCAGTGCCTTGGTCAGATGACATGAAAATAGAGCTCTTTGGCCTTGCACACCATTGGTGGGTTTGGCATCCAAATGAGAATCCATGAGCAGAAAATAACCCCATATCTACCATAAAATATAGTGATGGATCTTTGAGAATTGTCCCAATGTGTTCTCCAAATCATAAAATATTTTAGAAAAAGGCTCAGTGCCATTATCCTCGCAAAGTGAAGGATACAATATAACTCAGTATTTTGAATTATTTATTTTATGCAGTTATTTTTGCTCATCTTAATCAAGGGTGTCAATAATTTCGGACCCCACTGTACATGGACAGAGACACTTGATTCACATTGGATCTAAAGGAAATGCTTTTGCCATACGACAGAGGGTGTCAGTACACCATTGAAATGCATACATAAAGTGTTGCCAGAACATGAGTTTAGTCTGTCCAGATATAACTTACTGGTCCGTTTGCAAAAACAAACTCATCCTGTTTCAAACAACATCTGAAATATGGTCGACATACAGTGCCTTCAGAAAGTATTCATACACCTTGACTTATTCCACATTTTGTTGTGTTACAGCCTGAATTCAAAATGGATTACAATACCCCAAAATGACGAAGTGAATGTTTTTAGAAATGTTTGCAAATTTATTGAAAATAAAATACAGAAATATCTCATTATTAATTCACACCCCGGAGTAAATCATTTGTAGAAGCAAATTGTAGAAGATCCAGCGATTACAGTTGTGAGTCTTTCTGGGTAAGTCTCTAAGAGCTTTCCACAACTGGAGTGCACAACATTTACTATTATTATTTAAGAAATTCTTCAAGCTGTCAAATTGGTTGTTGATTATTGCTGGACAACCATTTTCGGGTCTTGCAAAATTTTTTAAAGTAGATTTAAGTCAAAACTGTAACTCGGCCACTCAGGAAACCCCTAACCCGGACGACGCTGGGCCAATTGTGCGTCACCTCATGGGTCTCCCAGTCACGGCCGGCTGTCGAACCCGGGTCTGTAGTGACACCTCAAGGACTGCGTTGCAGTGCATTAGACCGCTGCGCCATTCGGGAGGCCCAACAAGGAATTTTGATAGTGCACAGTGTTGCGGGCCAGAAGGTTGTGGGTTCGCAGACCAGCATGGAAAATAGTTAGGGGTGGAAAGATCTCATCTATAGTAGATGTATTGCATGAATCTATCATCGTATTTGCAGGTCTGAGAAATTCAACGTAATTTCAATACCACACAAATGACCTGTTTTAGCCTAGACCACTTTATATAATCGGATCCGTTTTATTTTTTTCAAAATGTTAAGATAACATGGGGTAGGTCATTTTCTTTAATAAAAGGTAGGCCTATGGTATACCCTCTCATACCCCCTCAATTCCAGTCTTGGATTTAAAGGAAAACTTAGTCCATTGTTGATATAAATGTTTTGCATGTCAGCAATCAAGTTGTCAAGATATGTAACTTTCCAAATACGGAAATCTGGCATCATATGATGCTGCGTTTTGCATCATATGATGCCAAATG